>JAUMHM010131881.1:0-18744 GCA_032362435.1 Melikaiella ostensackeni
TGCAATGTTCACGAAACGTCGGCAAGATTCGTAGTTTTGCACACGATTGAAACCCGAAACACCTCCTTTCATCATAACGAATTATCGTGAAAGCATTAAATCTATTATTCTTTCGATTGTTGCCAAGAAAATCAAACTCCACGGAAAACAAACGATATGTTTCAACCATTCCTGTCAAATTACGCAGAGTCCAATCAGACTTGCATAAATCTCATCCTGATCAGGAGTTTTGCACTTCATGTTCGAGCGTTGGGATCTCTTACTTCTCTTCTAGATCCTCAGCAAGTCTTCTTCTTATTTCAAGATGATGAGACAAGAGTGCTAATAGGAACAACGGCTGTTAATAAACAATCTCCATTCTTAATGCACGTTCAATATGGACTTCAACTACCGGATCACGACTGGGTTGTTGCTGATAAACACAAACTTATTTCTCCTGTTTACGCTGGAATATTAATCAGTAATAATATGATGGGTAATCTTCGAGCGGCTTCTTACTCAGGACCTACGTACATCGCAATCAGAAGTGGAAAACACTCTTCTTCAAATGAGGAAACTCATGCTTATGATTTAAAAAGGATAGTGCAGTTAGAGATTCTCAAGGAGCTAGCTCTGAATGAAGAACGAAGGTCCTGATGAGAATCCCAGATATCAAAAAGTGGTATCTTTCGCCAATGAAGATCTTAAAATGTATGATTTAGACGCTCTATTTATTGTAACCAATGCACCTGGTCGCAGTGCATACAACAGGGTGGAGAGAAGAATGGCACCATTGAGGCTTCAATTATCGGTTTCGATTTTACCTCATGATTCACTCGGAAAACATTTGGATGCACAAGGAAGGACAATAGACAACACCTTGGAAGTTCAAAATTTCAAATGAACAGTAGAAATACTGGCTGAAGTTTGGAATTCAATGATTATTGATGAGAAGGCTGTTCAAGCTGAATATATTGAATCTGAAACCACATCTAACCATCAACTTCTAGTAGACGAATCTGATGAATGGTACAATAAACACGTCAGAGCATCTCAATATCTGCTTTAAATCTCGAAATGTGATGATATAAACTGTTGCCAGCCAATGAGAAGTGACCTGCGTGCTATATTACCAGATGGTTTCCTTCCACTGTCCTATCCTCTGTAACAATCATCTAAACTTACTGTTCCAAGCACTGAGGATAAATCTGCAAAGTCTGCTCCTCTTCAGATAAGATTGTCAATGAAAATTTATCTAAACTCTGAGGATTTCACTGAAATTCCATACGACTACTACTGCCCTTCGATTAAGACACGTTCGAAAGACAGAGTGTGCAAAAATTGGTTTCTGTACTTTGCATCGAACGAAGCTTTACGACTGCATAAACAGGAATCACATAAAAAAAAAACTCCTACTTAAATCTGTGTTAGTACGTCCCAAACGTATAGCTGCTCAACGAGCTAATGAACGGTTGTGCATATTACATGAAGGGTGTGGTTCGGAAGATGCTGAATGGTTCGAAAAAGATTATATCATTTTTGATGGAAGGAATGAAATTGATTTCAATATTTCGATGGACGTCTATAAGGTACAGATTATTGAATCCCTCTCAGATTGGACGAAGAATCCATGGCTCATCCATGGGACTACATACTTGTTTTTACAATAATTCGTTCACAAATATTTTCAAAGTGTTTATTCTTACAAAAGTTTTGTTCCTAATATATTATAAGAGTTGTCTGTAATGAATTGTATTTACAGATTGTAAAAATGTTGTCTAAGCAACATGCGTTAAATTAAAATGTCAACATGCACAATAAACAATGCAATGCACATAAAAAGTGGAAAAATAATATTGAGAATTAATAATTTGCTGTTGCGTCATTTGATAATCATCTACATGTCATAATATTTATTTTTTACATGTAGATAACGAAAAATTTTCAATTCTCAACGTTAAGTAACATAACGGGGGGGGGGGGAGGTTCTGAAACCTGTTATACGGCGTTACTCAGGGTGGAGGGGGTCTAAAATCGCCAAAAAGTGTGTTACGTAATACTTGAAGGGTCCCTTTTCATGGAAAGTGATATTAAAAACGAATTTCATAATTAGCCCTTCTACCACGTAGTTGCTATTTCTGCATGAAAAAATCAAAAAATGCATTTTTGACATGACGATATATAATTTTTCCGCTGACAGATTATCATTCAGCGAAAAATTAAATTGTTTTCACTATTCTTTTACTAATTCCTTCAATTCGTCAAACTCTTGGCTTGAAAACTATCCACTGATTGATTCTTTTCGTTTTTATCGAAAGTATATTTTATGTTTGCTCATGAGAAGTGTTGAAAAGGCTTTAAATGTGAATATTCACTTCCTACCAGAAGAGCACCATCTAAATTAAGATTTCAACGAGTAAAAAAAGTATCAAATATAGAATAAATGACTAATATAATTCATGTGATGGCATTGATATCTTTAAAATGACTTCTCCAGGTTAAATTTGGTATGCAATACTTTTCCCACTTGTTCATCATTTATTAATCTTATGACTTCAAAACTTTTTTTATCCACCTTGTACTGGTTTCCGCTACACAATGATAAAGTTTCGTCACCAATAAAAAATGTGAGAATGATACAATCAGAAAATGTAAACATATAATCTCTTTTAGGTAGGTTGATCAAAAAGTTCAAAGAAGATATGGAGTCTGTAAGAAATGGCACAATGGATAAAAACCGTAAACTAATGTTGTACGTCGCTTATGATCTTAACGTTGTTGCTGTTCTGGAGGCTTTAAGTGTTTTCTATCCACATGCACCCAAATTTACAAGTGCTGTATTTGTAGAATTACATCTTATTGAAAAAGTTTACCACGTGAAGGTACGGCTGTATTGATCTAATTATTTTACTTACACACAATTTTCTAAAAGCTTTCTATTTGTATTTATCTTCAAAATTAAATGACATAACATTTTCAGGTTATTTATTACTTGGGGATCCCAGCAGAGATAAAAATTTTACAGATTCCTGGATGTGAAACATTATGTCCATTAGATAAATTTTCCAATCTGATGAAAAATGTTATTCCATCTGATCTTGAGTTGGCGGCATGCGACAAAGTTCGAAGCTCATTGGGTACTGAAACTCTTTCGAAAGAAGCTGCGGACATCATGCGAACATTCAAAAATATGTTCTCCGAATGAATCACACTTAAAATCCTGAACACATAGAAAAATTAGAACGTTTTGAAAAATATGCAAAAAAAGACAAGAGTGGTTGAAATTTACATAGTTTTACGACACATTGATTCGTGGTGTATGCATTAAATAAACATGGGGATCAAAATTATTGTACGAAATTCGTTTATTAATCGGTTATATTCCCCACACTCATTCCTTTTCACTTAAGGGCAAGTAGTTAAATACTTTATAATGAGGACACTTATAGGAAAATTCAAAGCATTCTTTTTAAAGGATTAATACTCTAGATCAAAGGTAATTGAAGTTTGAATGTTCGATTTTTGATGAAGTCAGCTTATCTCGGCCCACATTTTCCTATGCATTTTATGCTTAAAAACTATGACGATACAAGATAAGGCTATGAAACACAGTATGCATGATGATATTTACGGGTACTTTCAGGATCATATACGTAATCAGTGCATCAAAATACACCGATGTAAGGGGTTTCAAATATATAAAAAAATTATGAACTTGATGAAAAGAGGTGTTTTGGGTTTCAATCGTCCGCAAAACTACGAATTTGCACACGATCGAAACCCGAAACACCTCTTATCATCATAATGAATCATCGTAAAAGCATTAAATCTATAATTATGAACTTGTTTTTAAAATATTCCCAATCTCTACCGAAGTCGTGACCTTTATAACTCAGGCCTCGACTTAGATGATGTTGAATAAAAAAACAAACATTTATTTGAAACTATGATCATAGCCAACAGAAATTTCATCATTTATTCATTCATTTATTTTTTTTTTTGAAAACGAAAGGTTTCAGATATATGTCCTTTTACCATATCAAAAAATATAGTAATTCCTTTTTCATTATATATCATTTTTTTTACAAAAGAGTTCACGGTTGCAGCCAAAAAGCCAGGTGTGAAGCAAGAATAGTTGAGATTGGAAAGTTTCATGGAAAAGCTGGCCCTATTGGCTAGTCATAGCTTAGAAAAACGGCTCCTAAGACAATTTTACGGATATTTCTGAGAGAAATATAAGGCTTTTCTGTTCTTTCTTGAAACCTCTTGTGCCCCATCGGGCGGGCAGAAATACATCGTTATATGAAAAAGGGGTCTACTGAAAAGGGCTAGGTGTGTTTTCGTACACATTCCTACCTTTTTCTTGAGAATATGTTCAAGAAAATATTCAATAAATTTCATTTTCAAGTGTAAAACTTGAAAAGTTGAATAAACGTAATTTTTGACGATGTAATTTGCGGATACTTCCATGATCATATTCGTAATCAGTGCATCAAAATACTCCGATGTAAGAGGTTTCAAATATATAAAAAAATTATGAACTTGTTTTCAAGAAATTCCCAACCTCTACCGAAGTCGTGACCATTATAACTGAGGCCTCGACTTAGATTATGTTGAATCAAAAAACATACATTCATTTAAAACTATGTTCATACTAGTAGCATGACAAGAGATTCCTACCCAGGGATTTTCTATTCAATGACATAGTCAGTCGTATCATGAATGTCATAGAACAAGCTATTTCAAAAAAACCAAGTAAGTCATAATATACTTACAGTTTGAAGAAGCATTGCGGCAAAACAGACTTTTGTTTATGCATCCTTACCTATGCCAAGGCTTCAATTCTTAATGTTTCCGCATCCGCGTTCTGTGCAATTGTGCATCTTTCCAATCAATATGAGTATGAAATCAAACTGTATACCTCTAAAAAATGTATACGTACTAAACAATGTATTTTAATCTCTTTCGGCGCGATTAAAAAGTTTCAGTAATTTTTTGGTTATTTTTACATTATATAAAGAGAAACACATATAGTGACACACTTCCTTTAACTTCTATTTCAAAGAAAAGAGAGTGCTCTCGGAAGAAACTTTGAGAAAACCTTAAGGTTATATATAATTTATTATATATAAATTATATAATTAATTATAATTATAATCAATTTTACTGTAAAGGAAAAAACTTTCCTAGAATAGGTAACGAAACATACACCTTGGAATCTTTTTGAAAATTTGGCCTGACGTAAGATATTTTTTAGATGTTTTAGTGGCGTCTCGAGACATTTGTGCCCACTGAGATATTTATTAATTATCAAATAAATAAATTAATGATTCACCAATAATAAATATGGAAATATTTGAGCGCATATCAAGATTCTCCTATAAGATTCGGCAGAAATATATGATGAAGAAACGAAATACTATCAAACGAGTTTCCCAACCAATGCATTTATTAAAACAATTCTATTATTGCCTAAATAATCATGAAGAATGTGCATGTAAATTGAAAGCTGAAATTGTTAGAAAACGTGGTTTTTTCGCTATTCGATTCATTTCATTATTCATTGGATATGTTACTAATATTCATCTACTTTTTAAAAAAAAATTAGTTGTTAAACAGATTGCGAGGTTGCGAATCGATGGCACTTTATATATTGTACCAATTAATTGAATAGCAATATTGAAAGCTCGGTTGGAAATAAACGAAGGTGGATTCCATGCCATTCCATCACAGTAATTTTCGTCAATTAATGTGATTGGGCCTATCCTGGTAGATTCCTTTCGTTGGTATTTGAAGTGCTGAGAAATTGTAAAATATCAAATTTATAGACTTTGATAAACTATAATATAAGTTTGCAGCACAATATCAAAATTAAAAATAATAATAATAAGTAATATTGTTTTATGTTTCTATATTATTATTGTGCAATGTAACGTTTCCCGCGCACTGCAGCGAGTGTACAGTAAAATGCTACAAAAGGAAATACTTGTCTCTAAATAATTATTGTAGTAATTAACGAATGATTATATAATATTTTTTACATTTAGGTACCTAGAAAATTATTAAAAGTAAAGGAGAAATCAAAGGAATAGTTCGCAATAATACAAGGTTTCATTAATTATTTGTGTGTGAATGAGGGCAAAAACATAAATTCCACGCTTGCTATTTATCAACTTAACACGAATTTGGAAGCTGAAAATCTTATGAATCTTACATTACCACCTTAGACTGAGCGTATCTATCCAGATGCCCTTCTTTTAAATGGAACTGTGTTTGAATTCAATATCATGAATGACAACGAAAAGATGAGAAATCATAACGGGCGTTAGTTACGAAATTTATAGTTATACAGCAATGATGAAGTTTCATCATCAATGAAAAATAGGTGAATAATTGAAAATATATATAATATGTCCATAAAATCTCTTTCGGGCAGGTTGGTCAAAAAATTCAAATAAGATATGGATTTAGTAAGAAGTGACAAAAAAAAATTGATATAAACCGAAAGCTTATGTTTTACGTCGCTTATGACCTTAACGTTGTTGCCGTTCTTAAGGCTTTAAGTGTTTTCATCCCCATGCACCCAAATTTCCAAGTGCTATAATTGTAGAATTACATCTTATTGATAAAGTTTATCACGTAAAGGTATGGTTGTATTGATTTAGTTATTTCACTCAAATATAATTTTTTTACTGCTTTCTATTTTGAAATATCTTAAAAATCAATGACATAAAATTTTCAGGTTAATTATTATTCGGGCATCCCAGCGGAGATAAGAACTTTAAGTATTCCTGGATGTAAACCATCATGTCTATTCGACCAATTTTCCAATCTGATGAAAAATGTTATTCCAACTAGCAATGATTTGGCATGTAACAAAAATCGAAGTTCAATGACTGTTGAAACTCTTTCAAAAGAAGCTGCGGAAATCATGCGAATATTCTAGAATATGTTCTCGGAACGAATTATAATTAAAATCCTGAATAATTATTCAGATTAGAACATTTTTTTAAATATGCAAAAACAGTCAAGAGTGGTCTAAATTAACATAGTTGTAACATGCATTTATTCATGGTGTATGTGTCAAATAATCATGGAGGTTAAAATGATACATACCAAATTCGTTTATTAATCGGTTATATTTCACCCATATACTTCTTTTCACTTAAAAGCAAATAGTTGAATACCCAAATAGTAAGGGCATCTATAGAATTTTTTAAAATTAAGTATGAACATTTCACTAGTTTTTGCAGCCACCCAAAACTGTAATTCAGTGACTACAATTTTTTGGTACAATTTTCACTCAAAACAATGTTCTCTCCTTAGAATGACTGGGGTTACAGTAATGATTGCTATGCATAGACTGATAACTTATAACATATTAAAAAATATTGAAATTCCTTCTTGTTCATAAATCATTTTTTTTAGGAAGAAGGTCAAAGCTTGAAGAAACTATATTTCGTTTCAAGAATAATCTGCAGTTTTTCAATTTACTTTTGAAACCAGTGTTGCCCCTTTTTATTCATTGGGAGCATCGTAATACGTCATTAAATGAATAATGTGTCTTCTGGAACACGGAAAAAATGAGGAGATTTCAGACAGAAATTCTGGTAAAAATTCACACAATTTGTTATAACGTGGTGACACATTAGACTGTGTAAAAAAATACAATTTTCATGGGTATGGTAATTTTTGTTCAGGTAAATAGGAAGGATGGCCCTCCCTCACAACCTTGTTCCTCACTGAATCAAAAATAATTGAAGTTTGAACATTCGATTTTTAATGAAGTCAGCTTATCTCGACCCACATTTTCCTATGCATTTTATGCTCAAAAACTATGGCGATACAAGATAAGGTTATAAAACACAGTATGCACTTCGAGTTACCTTAACTGAACCAGAATCATTCTCACTCAAGAAAATGTGCATTTCGTTCAATCCAAACAAAGTTATAGGCTTTATAATTATGTCCCTTGGTTTCGACATTTCGACCATTATGAATATATTTACATGACTTATTAATTGAAGCAAGCTTGCACACACTAAAAAACTATTGAATGTTGAAATTTGAATAATTAGAAAGGGGAGGAATCAGCCTGAATTATTGTGCGCATATGCTTCTCAAGGAACAGTATTTCAAAAAAATAGTTCGTCTGCGCTGAATACGAAATCCAAGAAAAATTGTTGTAACCACGATACTCCTTAAAAGATATTTAAAAGTTTTATTTTAAAAATATTTATCATCAGAAATACAATTTCTATGTTACTATATTTAAATGCACCTTATTTTCGAAATTTTTATGAATACTTTTGTCGTTAAATAAGAGAAAACTAGTATAATTATTCACATAATTTTTAAAACTGTTTCTGTGCCTTACACCATTTCGTGCAGTGTAGCATGGTAATTTTTTTCAGGTAAATGGGAAGGATGGCCCTCCCTTACTACCTGCAGTTCCTTACTAAGAAGTACCTGATGCCATGGACATGGTCATTTTCTGGGTGGATCGATTTTGAAAGCTGTTATTTCAAATATCTGTTTATCCCATTGTATTAAGAGATTTTCTAGCCCGTCCAATGCAACTTGTATGTCGTGTTCATAGTCAGAGGTGCGATCTTGCATACCACATTACACCTACATTTTCAACAGTTTCATACTACTAGCATGGTTGTTATTTCAATACAAGTTTAACAAATAATTAAATAAAAAAACTTGATAAATCGAAAGTTTTTTTATCACATCTTCATCTAAGAATCAAGATATCTTTCATTGATTATATGATCAATTTTATATGATCATTGATTATATGACATTCAATATATGTGGGCGTCCGAAAGTCAAGGGCCCTCATGGTCGGTATGGAGTTACATATCGAATCAATAACTGGATAATTTACCGGTACGTCAAACACAAAACGAATCCTTTGGTCTTAAAAACGAGTTGCCGGAGCATGTTTGAAGTTGAAACTTCAAAAAACCGCTTTTGGAGAAAAATGCATCTAAAGGTGGCAAGTGCCATAAGCACACTTGTTATAGTTTTTTTTTTAAACATGAAATATACCTACTTCCGGTTGTTTTCAAGACATGAGTATAGTGTCAATAAACTCAACTTAGGTCCTAATGTCCCATTCGGCCATGAGGTCCCGTTTCATGCGGACGCCCACATACGCATATATACTGATTACTAATTAAAAATATCGATAGCCATTTTTTCGCAATGTAATTAAATTCGTTTCATGTGCGTCCCATATGCGTATGTATGCATTTAATTAACTCGTTCTAAGTTAAACACTTCAACTTGTTCTTAGTTTTATTAGCTACTTCAAACGCTTCAAAATGATCATCAAAGTAAACATTTTTAGCTTTTCTGTAACGAAAGCCACTCCGCTATCATCTTGTATAATGCAATAATGCACAGTATAGAATTTCGGATCATTTTAGGCTGCAATCATTACACAGGCACATAAAAAAAAGTGTCATATGCGGCGAACTAGACCACCATACCTATTTGTGTTTGGGGTCGCTGAATCCGAATCTGGTGTCCATTTAGCCCAATCAAGTCACCGTTAGTTTCGAACCTCAAAAAAAAGCTTAAAAGCACTAAGATAACCGATTTTGCGGTTAAAGCATAAGTCGTGATGCCTGAAACTTCTGGAAAAAAGTGTGCCCTCTTGTTTTTGAGGTCGCTAAGTCCGAATAAAGTTCTTGTTAAACTCCATCAGGTCACCGTTTGTGCCTCACCTCGAAAAATGACTTAAGGACACTGAAATAATCAATTTTAGAGTTGAGGAATAAGCTTTTATTCATTTCTTTCTGTAGCATCGTGCTCTTTTGTTCTCAAAGGGTCTATGAAGAGGATTTCTCTCACGTTATCCCCTTTCCAAGATGTTCTCTCTTTAACGTCCAACAAAAGTCAGCCATCATATTTGAACCCCACTTTCCTTGATGTCGACGTTCCTACTACTACTACGTTTCTACTGCTACTACTTTTTTGTAGTCCCTACACTTATGGTTTCCCAGAAAATTTTCTAAAACTTGCTGGAAACTAATTCTGATTGGAATGATGTTCACTTAGGCCAAGTTTTCTGTTTATAGCAATTGTCTCGATCCCGACCACGCCATAAGCACAAAAAGCAAGGCTTGTTTGTGAAGCCTGATTGCTGTCTGAGTATGATGTTCCAAATTTTGAAATACCCATAAACTTACCAATCATGTTCTGGATATTTCATTTTCTCTAAAACTATTTCAACATTACTGTATTGTTTTTTCAGCTCAGTTAAGTGTGCTATTGATATGGGAGCAAACATTAGTATTATGAAGCAATACTACTTTTAGACTTACTTTAGACGAGTCAAAAAATAGCCTCCACTAATCGGCTTCATAAGTGCTTGGCTGAAATTCGTTCATCAATCCATTGATGTCATCACAATATACCAATGAAGGTTCCTCTGTTTCTGAAAAGCAATTCCTAAAATTCTTCTCTCTCTCTATAATACTTCACATTCATGCCTTCTGACAACAAATTATTACTTTTGAGTATTGATGCAAGGTATTCTGCACCGTCCTTGGATAATCCTTAGTCTCTTGCAAGGTCGTTCAATTCTTTTTGCGTACAAATTTTGGGGACTCCCTTACTTTCAGGAAACGACCTTCCGATCGTGTCGTCATAATTGCTCCAATCATCAGTCTCGAACGATTTAGTGGGTCTCGTGACTCGCAATATCGACATGAGAAATGCTTTTCTTACCCTTCCTAGTAACGCCTGCCAAGTTATTCATACAAAAATAGCAAAAATTTTCTTTCATGAGGCATATTGTCATAAGGCGCCTCGATATCCACAGAGAATCGCTGAAAAACATTTTGAGATACTTTTTGGATTTTTATCTATACACGATTTCATTGCATCAATTACTCACTGTGAAGTCGAGGCTCCAACGAGTCCAGTTCTGCCAGAAAATGATGGAACTCTTTGACGCTGGACGTTTATCACCTGATGAAATCATTTTTTATGATGAGGCTCATTTCTGGTTGAAAAGTTACGTCAACAAGCAAAATTTTCGTTTCTGGGAGACAGAAAACCCCACATATGTGAAGCGAAATATTTTCATCCCACTAAGGTTACTGTATGGGCAGCAATATCTGTGGAAGGAACTCACATTGAATTCTTTGGCGAATCAATCATGGGTGAAGTTTATAAAAATATTTTGAGAACAAAATTTTCCGGTGCATGAAAAAATCATATACGAAATTTCTACTTCATGCAAGACCGAGCGACCCCACACAGAACCAAAGCAGTGTTTGAAATAATTTTCAAAGTGTTTTGTAACGGTGTGATTGGACTTGGATACCCTGAGCTTGCCAATGGTGGAATGGAATGGCCTCCCTACGGCCCAGACTTAAATCCGTTGAATTTTTTTTTTTGGGTTACATTAAGAATACGTGCTACAAAGACACTCCAAAAACAGCAGATAATCTGAAGCAAGCCATCCGAAAAGCTGTTCGAAACATCGACTTCGATATGTTACGTCGGGTGTTCTCATGCTTCAAAAGAAGAATCGAATACTGTACCCAAAGTAATGGGGCACACTTCGAAAACATATTGCATCGAGAATGTCATGATTTATGAAAGAAACTATGTACCAGATGTTCCGCATACTTTTGTATTATTCAAGATATTCACATTTACAAATTGACGTATATTATATTTATGTGCAGCTATATTTAACAATTTGGAGGACACGTTTTGTATCTTATTAGGAACAAAAGCTATGAAAACACAATTTTCAGCGTTTTTGGCATTTTAGCACTAAAATGTCTGTCTGCTGTCTTACCTTCTTTTGTATGTTATAGAATGAAAGATGTTTCTATGTAGATTTCAACTGACTTCACCTATTTATAACACGAGTGCATCTTTCGAAAAAGGCACAAGATCAATTTTACAACAATTTTATTGCATTTACCCTTTGCGCAACATTCGCCGCCTCTCTCCTAAGTAGGTCGACAGGTAGTAAACAAAACGAAGATTTAGTTTTAGTTGTTGTCTAACAGCAAGGGTGTGAGAAATATGTGTCGTCGCGACTTATTGCTGCATGAGACTTAACTTAACCTTCTCTGTGTTTACTTTCATACCGCATTGTTAAAATTCCACTAGTAGGTCCCATCAAAAGCATTATTCGATGATAGCGCAAAAGGAAGTGATGGTTTGGTGCTTGACACTCTGGGATAATTGCTTCAAAAGCGTTAAATATTCATAGATTGAAAAATCAAAGTATTTATGTGAACCGCGTTGATAAATTTTGGCTGCTGATATATCTACGATACTTTTCAATAATATCATCGAAAGCCAATGTTTATCACCTCGTGGTATTTGGTCTCCAAAGATCATGCCGAGATTTATAATTAACGTCGAACATTCAGATGAATTCATCGGCGACTGCTCGGTTTTTGGATGCTGTTCCATCATTTTTTTCAGTTAACCCGTAAGGCAATCCAATTATTTTCGGATATACTTCTTCTATGAAAAATAATCTAAGAACATCAATGAAGTTATTCAATACTTTCGCAATATCTCGTGGAGCAACACCTACGAGAAAATCATGCATCTAATCTGTAATAACATTTTTTGTCACACGAAAGTTGGCTTAGTCAGTATGCAAAACTGACTCTTTCTCAATTCCAGTCAGTGTTACATTTTTTTCATCCCAAACTGTATTCATAATTACTTACGTTTCGAAAAGTGCAATATTTTTCAGAAAACATAAAGCTGATTTCATCTCCGCAGCATTCTTAAGAAAGAATTCAAACGTTAATTATTATAAAAAAGCCTTAGAACAAGAAGAGTTGTGAGCAGTGACTTAGTACACTTGAAATAAAATAATATTTTACATGCACATGTAGAATGAATGCTTCTTGCTTCTAATTATTTGTCGGTTTTGCATTAGATGAAGTCACTTCGTTCATGACATCTGCCGTTAGCATTCTTCTTTTGCTTATGGGCTCTCCATACTTCATTTGTGTTGTCCTCAATGATTTTGGTAAAAGAAAGAGAACCACAGCGTTCTGACTCTCTGTAAAGTAAAAAATTATTGTTAGAAATGTCTAACACCATTTTATTACATATTACCCAGTTACATTCCATCTAACACCTTCTGGTAATTCTTAAATATTATAAGCAAGCTCTTTGTCTACGTCAGACTTCAGATCGATCTCCAGCAGTGGTATAATTTTCTATCAAATCTCACTAATAGACATAGGCTTGCATTTTATTGTTCATTAAAATATGTCTTCTCAGTTCATAGGTCTTGATCCACTTTTGTGCGACTGTGTTTCGCGGTTCTATATAATTTCCCAGCCAATTTAGCTCTTCTTTTAAATCGTCTGAGGACAAGAGAAAACAGATTTTATTGATGATGCACAGAAAACTCTTTCATTTATTCTCAAACTCTTTTCTGTGATCTATCTCAAGCTAAATATCTGATCCTCACATGATCTCCATGACATAAACCCACATTGGACTTCCCAGATCTTTCCTTAGTTATTGCCATGACGTTCCCAATAAGTATTTTGGTAAATATTTTGCCCACGGTCTTAGTAGGCTAATCGCTCTATAATAAGTACAGACACCTTCATCACTCTTTCCCTTGTAGATTGAGACGATAGTCACCTTTCTCAAAACATTTGGTACTTCACCAATGACAACACACATTTTCATAAATTCGCTCAATCACACAAACAAATATCTGTTACCGCTCTTGAGCATTTCAGCGGTGATACCATCTACACCAGCAGCCTTACCATTCTTTAGTTTCTTGATCACGGATATAATGTCGTCGACATTGATTCTTATTCCGCTTCCATAAACGGGATTGTTCACCGTGTCCTCTTCTGTGTTGTTGCGCTTCGTAGCTTGACCTCCATACGATTTCTTTAAAATACCCTCAAACAGTCTTTTCCTTTGTCCGAATTCCATATTATTTTACCATCAACATTCTTAGTTCCGGCTACCTCAGTTCTAGTACTTTCTTTCCTATACGTGTCAAAAAAGACATTTATAAAGAATTTTACTGATTTCAGGAATATTATTCAGAGAATTTGAAAACAGATATTAAAATTTTGGAATTAGCACAAAAAGTAATTATATATAAGATAGAAAAATTTCTAGAAAGATTCAAAACTAAAGGTTATCTGTAAAAATGATAAAATCAGAAAAATTCAACATAAAGCCTAGTCAATAAATTATTTATAAAGTACTGAATGGAACATAATAAAAGAATGCATATATTTTGTATATGGCATCTTCCTGTAAGTACAGTTTTTTTTACAGGTAACGAGGGTATCATTTCTTTCACCTCAAAGTATATGTATTTGCAAAACAAACTACATAGTAGACTGAAAAATATATTAAATAGATTCGAAACCAAGAAAATCTGTAAAAATTATAAAATTAGAATAAAATCAAGATGAAAACCTAGTAAGACAATTTTTAATGAAGTTCTCAGTGGTAGATAATGAAAGAATGCTCATGTTATGTATATGGCAAGCGAATAGATTATAGTACCCAGAACAAAATTTGTAGTTTGATTTAAAACCATTCTATTCAGATTATTCCATTTTGCTAGATCGAAAAAGCTAATAATCCAAAACAAAATAATCCAAAATGATTAACTATTAAACATAATATACAAATCTTAGGAAGTTTGCAATTTTGAAAAATGTGTTATTGTTTTGGATTATTACTTTTTCCTATTTTGAAAAAATGGAATAAACTTCATAGATTAGGTCTAAGTCAACCTACAAATTTTAATCTTGGCACTAAGATCTATCTCCTTCATCTCTCATGTTCAGTTTACATAAATCTTATAATAATTTTTTTTTATGTTCCTTCGATTGACAATTTCTTTTTTTGTTTAATTGTTATCCTCGTACTAATCAAAAAATAAAATAAATACGTTCACCAGATGGGTGATCGTAAATTGAGGTATAATTAATATACATAATCAAAATGTAAACCTGGTACCTATCCAAAAATATGGTGCCAAAAGGTTTGACATATATTTAGTCAAAAGAAATTAAAGAATGTCACTCAGAAAAAGATGCCATATATATACAAAATATATGCATTCTTCTATTACGTGGCATTAAGTACTTTATAAATAATTTTTCGGCTAGGGTTTATGTTGAATTTTTCTAATTTGATCATTTTTACAGATGATCTATGGTCTAATGAGCCGTGAAGTAGGTAGTTTCGAAATCTATTTTTGATTTGTGGAAATTTTTGTGTTCTCTTTTAGTATATGAGACTTCGCATAAGAAAGTAGGTCGCACTTCGATCTTTAAGAAATTTTAAAAGAGAGACATGTTCCAATCTGCAGGGTTGCCTATGAGTACTATTGAAATTTCTTTCAATTGAGGTGTTGATGATTAACTCAATTTACCAAAAGATATCCTTTTTAATTCAAATATTATTATTTATTTTATTAATTATTACTTTTTTCTACTCTGAAAAATGGCATAATCTGAAAAGATTGGTTTTAAATCAACCTATCAAACTCTACTGGTTGTTGTGCAATGTTCTGAAAATCAGCTTTCCCATTTTTAGAGCTACTTCCCCTCGCATAACAGCTTTCGCTTGGTTCAAAATTTTCCACAGCTTTCCACTATGGTTTAGTTTTGTGCGTTTCACAATTACATAAGGTGCAACGTAGATTTCCGGACAGTCCCCAAATAGTCTACTGAATTGTTATGCCCAATGAGCGAACTGTTTACGATCAATATTGCAATTAATTTCTGAAGTTTTAAAATAGTTTGGTATGAAGAAAATAAATTTTATATTTGATTTTTTATCACTAGTAAGGTATAAATTTCACTTACCAAAACTTTTTCAGAATTAAGCAGTTATTTTCTCGCAACACTTTCTTCTTTTCTCCATCTATCATAGTCCTGGCCAGCTTAGACTGAATGTTATTGGCTAATTCGCCGTTTTCTACTAAATGACTTAGGACCATTATAGCACTATCCTCCAAGTATTCAATTGACAGTGGAAATAAAATTATTATTATGAATATGAAAACCAGATGTTCAACATTGAAAAATAAAAATTGTAAAAATTATTCGCACAGAAAAAACAGGCTTTTCAAATCACAAATGCTCAGAACATTATATCACACATTAATAAATTGAGAAACGTTTCATTAAACAATTTACAGAAATAAGGAAGCAAAAATTGAATGAACAGGGCATAAGGACGTAAATGCCAAAACTTAGCTCCACCAAACCACGAAAGGAACATCCCGAAAGAAGCAACCACCTCTGGAAAAACCCTTGTCAAAGTTATGGCGCCTCTCCAAAAACGAAGAAATTGACACCTAAAGGGTTGCATAACTTTTTATCTCTTAATTTCAAAACAAAAAGAAAACCAGTATTTTCGAGCTATTACTTAGCTCTATTGAATCGTGGAAAGAACAGGCCAAAAGAAGTAACCACATGTACAAAAAATTACCGAACATGGATTATGACACACTTCTAAATCGAAATGGACCATAATCTTCAGTTGCAATGCTCGCTCTTATGTGTTTAAATATATGAATGTTTGGAAGCAATGTGAGAGTATTTGGGTTAGTATTATAATGTTTTCTATTAATGTTAGAAAGCAATGTCGGCAATAATGATGCAGTAGAAAGCGCATGTCATGTTGGTTGTGTGTTTTACTGACTTGCATTCAAAAATACTGTACTTGGTGCAACATTAGTATACCTATTACCGCTAGAGAGTAATGTAGGTGATGATGATGCAGTAGAAAGTGCATTCATTGGTGGTTGTGTCTTTGGTTGACTTGCATTCAAAAATACAATACTTGGTGCAGCATCATTATGCATATTACTGTTAGAGAGCAATGTAGGCGATGATGATGCAGTAGAAAGCGCATTTCATGTTGGTTGTGTGTTTTATTGACTTGCATTCAAAAATACAGTTTGGTGCAACATTAGTATACATACTACTGTTAGAGAGCAATGTAGGTGATGATGATGCAGTAGAAACCCCACTTATCGTTGGTTGTGTCTTCGATTGACTTGCATTCAAAAATACAATACTTGGTGCAGCACCATTATGCATGTTACTGTTAGAGAGCAATGTAGGCGATGATGATGCAGTAGAAAGGGCATTTCATGTTGGTTGTGCGTTTTATTGACTTGCATTCAAAAATACAGTACTTGGTGCAACATTAGTATACGTATTACTTTCAGAGAACAATGATGATGATTCAGTTGAAAATCCATTGAAAACGGTAGTGGTTCGTGTCACAGGATTTGTATACATTAAACCGTTTGTGAACCTAAATTTGAACGTTCTGTCTATGTGAGTAAAGTGTTGAAGCATTTTAAAACCCTTATAGTATAACTGCATCGACTGTACATTTTCGATGTAATTCAAAATAGTAGAGGAGAGGAGGCTAAACTAGCGTAGAAAATTCCCCACATTTAATATATGTATATAGTGGAAACTATACTAGAGAAGGTCACTTTATGGTGTAGGACATTTGAATTTATCAGAATTTGATAAAAAAAATCTCAAAGCATTTGATCACAACATTTGGAGTAATATCCAATATAACTGGACGAAGTTTTGTCGAGATATTGTAAATAACAAATGTCTGACGTTAAAAAACGGATTTTCGACATAAAAACAAAAAATATTACTACCGCATTTGAACCGCTTTCATCAAAATAAAATTTATTCTTGGCAGGTTTTTGATTCTTAATCAAAACTTGGAACTCAGTGAATAATTTGTCTGAAGACGAAGACTCTACTTTATTTATTTATATTATTACTTTACATTTTGCTATTCAGTCAGTTAAGTTTGGTTAGGTTTTGCGAAAAATGCATCTTACTCACCTTTTGCACCCTCCGAGACTCAAAAGTTTCAATAAATCACGGTTCGATTTTAGAATATATACTTGGAAGAATTTTCGGTATGTCTTCTCATTGAAAGGATTCAAGTTGGGAATGTATATGTGATATATCACAACTGCAAAATAATAAAAGTGATTTCATCTCTAACTTTTTCAGTAAAGGCGATGACCTATGTGCAAAAAAAAAACCGTTTATTGAATACCACGGACACTTACACCTTACATTTCATGTGCAGCATATGTTTTTACATAGATTTTTGCATGCCCAATCCAAATCTGATATATAAATCAATGTAGGTAAAAATTCAAAACGGCGGATCCAATATGGAGGACCAAAATTGCGAAGAAAAAAAAAATTTGTCGAAAAATGGCTACTCGGAGGTTTTTAGGGTCGCTTATCACAAATCCCATGTCAAAATTAAAAAATTCAATGTGGCAAATCCAACATGGCAGGCAAAAATTGTAAAATAAAACCAATTTAAATAAAAATTTCTACCTTAGGGCTTTTCGGGTCGTTGATTTCAAATCCAAAGTCAAAATACTGTATAGGTACGCTCAGAACGCGGAATCAGACCGGCTAATTCGAATATTGGAATTTCGACTTTGGATTCGACATCAGCATCTCGAAAAACCCGCGACTGGCAATTTTCAGTTTTATCGGTTTTGTTTTACAATTTTGATCAGTCATGTTGGATCTGCCATTTCGGATTTTGGAATTTTGACTTCGCATATGAAATCAGCGACCCGTAAGATCCCCAAGTAGCGATTCTTATTTGAATTAGATGTGTTTTACAATTTTGGTCCGTCAAATTGAATCCGCCATTTTGAATTTTGAAATTTCGACTATGTATTTGAAATCG
>JAUMHM010131907.1:0-18741 GCA_032362435.1 Melikaiella ostensackeni
AAAGAAGAATTGAAATCGGCCGAACGAGAGCATCACACGGTGACGAGTCCTAAAACTTTTTGATCAAGGTGGTATTTTTGTCTTAGATTAAATTTTCCATACCAGGTATTAATTCAATCATAACATTGTGTTAATTTGCGGTTGATCACGAACTGAAACTCTGTAAATGAACGATGTATCCATGATATGTAATGTGATGCCAACAAATGTCTACATCTTTAATAGAGGTCATTTGTTTATATAATTTGATTACAAAATCTTAACTGTCTACTATTACGTAAGTTTCTGTGAAAGTGACCTATAAATGTTTCATGAATCTTGAAAATAGAGCCGATAGAAGACGAAAATTTAAATTAACAAGAATGCGCAAGATGATGATAGAGGTAAAAGAGATAAAGGAAAAGGGCAGAAGAAAAGGGAAGTGGAAATAAAACAAGAAATTAGGGAGGAAATGGCGTAATTTCGAAAAGAGATGAGAAAATGACAAAAAGTCCGGGAAATATTGGAGAAAAGGATGCAGACTTAAGAAAAAAGACTAGAAAAGCAGGAAGAGTCTAGTAAATAGGTAGAAGAGTTGGAAAGTAGGAGAGAGGAGATAGGAAGCTGAAACTAAGTATTTGGCGGTGGGTATAGTGTCAATGAGGATGAGGAATAGTTGAGAAAAGTAGAGAGAACAGAAAAAAAATGAGAGAGTGGAAAAATATATTGATAGAGGATCTAAGATAAGAGGGGAAGGAACTGAAAGAAGGAATGGAAGAAGTGCTGAAAACGATATATGCGAAGGTGGAGACAGCGGAAATGAGAAGTGTAGGAAAGAAAAGGGGAGAGGAGAGCAAATGGCAGAAAGAAACAGAGGGGAGGAAAATGAGGAATAGTAGGAACCGAAAAGAGACAAGAAGTGAAAGATGGTAAAAGTGGAAGATATGCTTCTGGAGTCTATCAGGCTTGGGAAGAAAGGATAACTTATAAGAAATTTGAAACAATGGGAAGTGATAGTAATGATGGAGTGGCTAGATAAAAAGGGGCGGGAAAGAGTAAGAAGGAGGTTACCAATCGGTTACAGATAGCAGGTACAAAATGCAAAGAAAAAGAATAAAAAAGGCAGAGCAGTGGGGTTATGGTGGTGAGAATAAGGTACGTATAACAGAGAAAAATAGGAAACAGATGAGAATGAAAGAGTAATAGTAAAAGACATAAAGATAGGAGGAGAAAGGTGGAAGATAGTAGTAGATAGATAGATAGTAGATAGAAGTAGGGGGTATATGTAAATGGAGATATGCAGAAGAAATCTAATGATATAAAAGAACTGATGAAAGAAAAAGAAAAAGAGATTAAACTCATGATAGGAGGAGATTTTAATGCTGAAACAAACCTGAGAGGAAGAAGGGAATGAGGAGGAGAGCGAGGAAGAAAATACAAAGACAAGATACTAAATGAGGAAGGAAAGAAAATGTTGAAAAGCTTAGAGGAGACGGGATAGTTTATCTTGATCGGAAATGTAGAGGGGGATAAGGAGGGGGAATATACACATTCAGGAGGAAAAAAGGGAACGGTAATTGATTATATGATAGTGGACGGTAAGAGAAAAGGTCAAGAAACTAGAAGTAGAAGATTGTATAGATTCGGGTCACTACTCTATGATACTGACATTGGAGGATAAAGAGAAATAAAAATAAATATGAAAAGTAAGTGAAGGTAAAAAGAACAGGAAGAGGGGATTGGTCAATAGAAGGAAAAGACCAATTCAAGAAAAAGGAAGAGAATATAAAAATGAGAGAGAAAAATGTAAACGAAGAGATAGAAATAATGGTAGGATAGATAAAAAGAGTATTGAAGGGCACAGAAAAAAGGAAGCTAGTAAAGGGGAGCTGAGAATGGATGGGATGAGAAATTCATAGAAAAGAAGCAGGAAGTGAGAAAAGAACTAAGAAAATGGTGAAAAGGGAAAAGTACTGGAAAAGAATATACTAGAAAAAAGAAGAAATATACTGAGATGTGTGATAAAAAAAGAGAAGGAAAATTGAAGGTTTTAAGAAGAGCCCGAGAAGGCCAGGACGGAAATTTAGATTCTAGAACGGGAAAAATATTTCATGAAGTTGAAGTTGAATCATTGAAATTCACAAAAATCAGAAATTAGGTTGGTCTATTTCACTTTTTTCTCTCTCTCCTTCCTCTCTTTTCTTCTCTCTATTTTCCTCAACCATTCCTCATCCTCATTCTAACTCTCCCCACCATCAACTCCCAGGTTGATCTTTCTATCTTCTCTATCCTACTTTCCAACTCTTCTACCCTTTCACTAGACTCTTCCTGTTTTTCAAGTCTTTTTTCTAAAGTCTGCATCCTTTTTCTTAAATTTTTAAGGTCTTTTTCTCATTTTCTCATCTCATCTCTCAGTGGTAGTGTTCTGAACATTTTCGAATTTTTTAAACTCGATCCTACTTTTTCCTTACCCTCGCTGCTTCCTCTCCCTTTCCTATGCACACGTCCGAGCGATTTTTGTCTCAAGCGCATCTCTACATTTGTTATAATAATTCAAGAACCAGTTAATATTTCCACAGTTTCCTGGGCTCATTATTAAGAGGATATTTCAAGGTTCATTAGGTGCAACTTTCAGTCTTTTACCATAATTTCCCCAGTACTTACTAGAAGTTGAAGTTGAATCATGAAAATTGGCAGAAATTAGGAATTAGATTAGTCTTTTCAAATCAATCACTCAGTCTTCAATCGTCAAAAATACTTCAAACAGGGCTCATTTTACGTAATAGCTGTATTTCAAAAACTTTTTAATTTCCAAAGCTTTTTTACAAATTTGTTTATCTCGTTTTGTTTCGAATATATAATGCGAGAAGTGAGTGCATGTTTTTAATCGCTAGTGTTGTAGGTGTCTTCATACCGCCCTCCTTTTATTGTCTCTACTAATCAAAAATACATTATCAGGGTTCATTTGACGCGAAATTTAATAGCCTTTCCAAAGCTTCTTCATAAATTATTCTATCTCGTTTTTTCCCGAACACATCATGCGAGAAGTGAGTGCATGTTTTTAATCGCTAGTGTTGTAGGTGTCCTCATACTGTCCTCCTCTTTTTTGTCTTTATTCATCAAAAAAACTTTATCAGGGTTCATTTAACGCGAAATTGAATACCCTTTCTAACGCTCTTTCAAAAATTATTCTATTTCGTCTTTTCCGAACATGTCATGCGAGAAGTGAGTGCATGTTTTGAATGGCTCGTGTTGTGGGTGTCATCATACAGTCCTCCTCCTTTTTGCTCGATTCGCTGTAGATTACAAAATTGAATTAGTTATGATTCTTAATTTTCACTCAGGTAAATAAACCATCTTACAACTCAAATCTAGATTTTTAATTTTTTTATCCTGTTACAAGAAACCGATTGACAAATTCAGAATTACTCATGCAGTTGAAGACTTTCTGACTATATTTCATCCCCTCAAGGTGAATGGGGCAGAAAATTACACCATTTCATTTGAAAGGTTATTTTATAAAGTGCGCGAGTTTCGTGTGTAATGAAATCGAAAAAGGATTCTCCGCAGGAAGTAAAAGTGAAAAGGCTTAAAGAAATTGAAGAAAAAAAATCTGCCCGCTGCGCAAGCACATTCTCATCACGCGCTCGGTCCTAGATAACAAACTTGTATTCATGTCTAAACATTAAGTGATAAAATAGATATAACTTTCTCAAAACTCCTTCGGGATTAAGGAATACATTCTCATCATGACACTGGCGCTCCTCGCTCGACATTGCTTGAGCAATGTCGAGCGAGGAAAAATTGCTAAACATTTATATTTGAATTGGTAATAAAAGACTTGGAAAGTTTGAGAACTGACATAAGTAAAAAAAATATTTTTTTATGCATATTTTAATTTTATGAGTGCCAGCTTAGGACTGAAATAAAGATGTAAAAAATGTTTATAGACATATTTTTAGATCTTCTTGATGTGAGTAATTTTGCTGTTAAAGTTTTCGCCGTTTTTCGCGTTGTTTAGCTATAAATTTGAATTTTCGATTTTGTTGTGACATTTTTCACGTTCAAGACAAAAACTATCATTGCTATTAAAAAATAGTCAGGAGCAACTTTGTAGAACATTCAGGGACGAATAATTTTGGTTACATGTCTATTTATCTTATCTAGCGCGGTTTCGTGGGAAACTTGAATTAATTCTTTTCTCAGTTAGATTTTTCATGGCTAAAACCATAAATATTGGCACTAGAAAGCTGGCTAACGAACTTGACCAGTCTTTTTGGACCACAAATCAGTGAGCAAAAGGAAATTCAAATTAGAAAATTTCTTTGAAAGTTATCGCGTCGTCAGACAACAGACAGACGGACAAACTGACCAACAGGCAGAAATTTTGGTAAAAACTATTTTTTCTGACTCAGGGGGTCTCAAAACGTCGAGAATTCACGAAAGCTGGATAATTCCAAATTCACATGAATCTAAGACATCCCATTATAAATGATGAGAATGTAAAAATGTAAGTTTAAAACATAAAGGGCTTAGCCAGAGTGGCAATGAGAGACGAATCGATGTTCGGTTTTAAGTTTAATGCTGAATCATGATATTCGTCTTCAATTACTCGTCTTCCACTTAACTAGATAGAAGAAGCTTAAGTGCGCAGAAGAAGTGGACTCAGCAGACAGCATAAAATGAAATTTACTGAAGTCGAAATGACGTTTAAAATTGTCCCACGAATTCGAAATCTGCAAAAAGTTTACATTTTGACTTTTTTTCCAAAGTTCATATTTTTTTCCTTCACCTATCTAAACAAAGTGCTGCAACAATATGACTCGAAAATCTCGATTCGAAATCTGAAGTTTTGATAATTAAATCTACAAATAATCCTTTTTAATATGAAAATCCATAGATCTTATTGAAAATATTATACATGTTTTATGTTCGTGCTTTCCGCTGGAAGCTAGTATTTTTAGAAAAGAATTTTAATATAAGATCATAAAGTTTTCAAGAAGACATAAGATTTCTACAAATTTTAGGTTGTGTTAGTTTTTTTCACTGCAAATTAGCTTTTTCAGACAAAAATTATTATCAAGATTTCTATTTTTCAACAATCTACGTTTTTCAGTTTTGTGAGCGTTTTTTTAATCGGAAATTGACATTTTTAAGCAAAAATCATTAAATTTTTAGGGATCATAATTTTTTAACAATTTGAGGTTACGTTAACGTTTTACGCGAAAAATTGGTATTTGAAAACAAAATTCATCAGAGTTCGAATGAGATTAGCAATTCTTGAACAGTTTCAGGTTATATTAACATTTTTCACAGGAAATCGGTTATTTGAACCAAAAATCATCATGAATATTCTCATGTTTCAACAACTTACGTTTTTCGAACTTGTTAGCGTTTTTTAGAGGAAATTGACATATTTAAACAAGAATCATTCCATTTTAAAAGTTCATAGTTTTTAAACAGTTTCAGGATACGTTAGCGTGTTACACCAAAAATGGGTGTTTCAAAACAAAAATCATTATAGTTTGAATAAGATTTCCAATTTTTGAACAGTATCAGATTATATCAACGATTTTTAGGAAAAATCGATTATTTTGAACAAAAATTATCATCAAGATTCCCATTTTTCTCCAATTTACGTTTTCCTGTTTTGTTAGCGACTTCTAAGTAAGTGCAAATTGACGCTTTTAAAAAAAAATCATTAGATTTCAAAGATTTTTTATTTATTGATAGTTTGAGGTCAAGTTAGCGTTCTTACACCAAAGATTGGTATTTTAAAACAAAAATCATTATAGTTCGAATAAGCTTTGCAGTTTTTGGACAGTTTCAGGTTATATCAACGTTTTTCACAGGAAATTAATTACTTCAAATTAAAACTATCTTCAAGGTTCCCATGTTTCAATAATTTAAGTTTTTCTGTTTTGTTAGCGTTTTCTTTAACGGAAATTGACATTCTTTAACAAAAATCATTGCATCTTGATGGTTCATAATTTTCAAACAATTTTGGGTTACGTTGGCGTTTTACACCAAAAATGGGTATTTCAAAGCAAAAATCATTATAGTTTGAATAAGACTTTCAATTTTTGAACAGTATCTGGTTATATTAACGATTTTTAAAGAAAATCGATTATTCTCAACAAAAATTATCATCAAGATTCCCATTTTTCTACATTTCACATTTTCCGGTTTTGTTAGCGACTTTTAAGTAGGAATTGACGTTTTCGAACAAAAATAAATCATTAGAGTAAAGATGTTGGTTTGAAATTATGCAATGTTGCAATATAGAGACTATAAATTTAACTGGTTTGACATATTAGAAAGGTTATTTATGAGTTAATTGTAAGAATTTGTACAAAATTGAATCAAGAGTTATAATTGGATAATTGCTAATATTGTAACATATTACCTATAGTCGTAAGCAGTATTATTATATCTATTGTTAAAAACTCCAGTAAGTGAGATAAGAACAGAATTTCTATAAGTATAATTTAAGACGATATTTTGAGGATATAAATTAATCATTTTGATTTCGTCTGCAGGACGTACATAATTAAAATTGTTACGAAACACGGGAGATGTCAGTTTTGTGTATGTATTTATGTCGTCCTGTAAACAGATTGAAGGTAGGTCAATGTACAGGTAATGCGTAAAATGCCAAGGTTTGTGCACATAAGTCAAGATACAGTAGCATTGCGTCGACAGTGGATGACATAGTAATCATGTAGTGTCTCACTTATACAGTAAACCCTCGTTAACACGAACTCGAAGGGACCAGGAATTTGGGAGTTCATGTTAAAATAATTCGTGTTATCGGGGTGGTAATTTAGATAACCGAAAATACTTAATTACATATATGTAGTTTAATTACATTTCAATTTCCAGTCTGAATTAGGTACATGTAATTTAAGTAAAGTTACTGCAATTATGTATAATTATTAAATATACATATAGAATTTATGTTATACTTTTAGGGATATTAGAATAGTATTCCTCGCACATTTATCATCGAATGAGTTTAATTTTTAAGTACGCTCAAAATAATCTGTGATGCTGCGTTGACAGATAACAGATCGGAGATTATTATTGCATTCAAAACAATGTATTCGAATAAGTGAAGATTTTGAAAGGAGAGCAATGCAGAATTTACTTATACTATCATGTAAATGTGTGAGTTATACAAAATTATTCTTATAATTTTCTTAAAAATATCTAATAATTATAAAATTAGTAATATGGATGATTATATATAGCGCTAGTATTATCAATATCGTTTCTGAAATTAACATTATTTGTGTTTTTTACGATGTCAAACATTTCCATAAAGATTCGTTTGTAATAGTGTGTTTCTTTAGCTAATATAGTTATATCTTCAAAATCAAAGTTGTGTTGGTGAATGGTTGAATGCTTAGCAAGAGCAGTGTTGGTTTTCTTCTTATCACATGACCTTTTGTGTTCATTCATTCTTTGTTGTATGTATCGTTTTGTTTGACCAATATAACATTCGTTACAGTCAATGCAAGATATTTTATACATTACGTTAGTTTCCTTATTTTTAGGAATACGATCTTTTTGATGTTTGAAGAGTAAATGAATCTTTGATAGGTTTAAAAATGATTTTAATGTTGTGTTTGTTATATAATTTTTGAAAAATTCTGGAAGTTTGTGTATTGTTAGGGTAGACTATTGATCTATCCAAGTCTACTTCTCCGTTGTTCTTTTTCCGGTGTTATTATCAAGGGAAAGTAATTTTTCAACACGAGTATAATTTAATTCAATGATAAGTCTGATAGGGAAATCATTGATTTTAAGTGTGTTTATGACAATTTTTAAGTTATTTTGGTGAAAAGATGTATGTGCAAGCTTGATCGCTAGGTCTACGAAGTTGTTTACCACACTAGTTTCATAAGGTGGATATGCAATAGATTTGAAATTTGTGTATCCACCTGACCATGTGTTTTTACGAAACCAGTTGGTATGAAGATGATCATTATTGTTAATAAGTTGTGCATCCAAAAAATTAATCTTCTTTTCATCTTCATATTCTAAAGTGAATTTCAGTCTGTCATGATAAGTGTTAAAAAGATCTTTGAAAGTTAGAATTTAATCTCTAGGGAGACAAGATAAGATATCATCTACATAACGATAAAAGAACAGAGGAGTGAACTGTGGATTGTTGTTGAGAATTGTCTGTTCCAATTCTTCCATTACAAGATCCGAGACTGCCCTTGAAATGGGTGACCCCATGGATACTCCACAGATCTGTTTATAATATTTATTGTGGAACACACAATAAGCATTTTCTAGACAAAATTTTAGAAACCTAATAAAAAATTCAAAAGGTAGCTTGGTGTGAAGTTTTATTTTGATCCATCTAATCTTGACAGCGTCAAGTAAAGTTCATGTGGAATGTTTGTAAAAAGAGATACAACATCAAGAATAAAAAATACATCTCCATCTGAAACCTTGAATTTAGATATCTTATTTACCAAAATCCAACTGTCCTTGACATAACATTGTGTGTTTCCTAAGATTCCTGCAATGGGATGCGCGATAAATTTCGAAATGTAATATAATGGATATCCAACAAAAGATGTAACAGGTCTTAAAAAACAGTCAGGCTTATGTACCATATCTTGACAAGCCCATGGAATTCAGGACGATGTCCATTAGTAAACTTTAGAGTTCTACATTACTATGTCTAAGTTAATGAAACCAAGAAGTCAAATTTCATCTATTAACTTATTGAGTTCCGTTTGAATTCTGAAAGTAGGATCTGCCTTAATCAATTTGTAAGTAGATAGGTCATTTAATAGATTTGAAGAGTTGTTAGTGTATTCTGTATGTTCGATAAGAACAGTCACATTGCTTTTGTCAGCATTAGTAACTATAATATTTTGGTGTTTTGATAGAAATTATAGTTCGGATGAGATTTCCGATTTTTGAAAAGTATCAGGTCATATTAACGATTTTTAGAAAAAATCGATTATTTTAAACAAAAATTATCATCAAGATTCCCATCTTTATACAATTTACGTTTTCTGGATTTGTTAGCGACTTTTAAGTGGAAATTGACGTTTTTGAACAAAAATCATTAGATTTCAGAGATTTTGTATTTATTAATAATTTGAAGTTAAGTAAGCGTTTCACAACAAAGATTGGTATTTCAAAACAAAAATCATTATAGTTCAAATAAGCTTGGCAAGTTTTGATCAGTTTTAGGTTATATTAACGTTTTTCACAGGAAATCGGTTAATTCAAATCAAAATTATAATCAAGTTTCTCATGTGTCAACAATTTAGGTTTTTCTGTTTTTTTAAGCGTTTTCTTTACCGGAAATTGACATCTTTGAACAAAAATCATTGCATTTTAATGGTTCATAATTTTGGAACAATTTTGGGTTACGTTGGCCTTTTACACCAAAAATGGGTATTTTAAAACAAAAATCATTTCAGTTCGAATAAGATTTCGAATTTTTGAACAGTATCAGATTATATTGACGATTTTTAGCAAAAATCAATTATTTTGAACAAAAATCATCATCAAGATTCCCATTTTTCTACAATTTACGTTTTCCGGTTTTATTAGCGAATTTTAAGTGGGAATTGACGTTTTCAAAGAAAAAACATTTTTTTCTTTAAACAAAAAATTTTAAAACAAAAATCAATATATTGCGAATAAGCTTTGCAATTTTTGATCAGTTTTAGGTTAAATTTATGTTTTTCATAGGAAATAGATTATATTAAATAAAAATTATCGTCAAGGTTCCCATGTTTTAAGAAGTTACGTTTTTCTGTTTTGTTAGTGTTTTCTTTTCCAGGAATTGACATTTTTGACAAAAATCATGGCATTTCAAAGGTTCATAGTTTTTGAACAATTTTCGGTTACGTTGGAGTTTAACATCAAAAATTGGTATTTAAAAAAAAACAACATTATAGCTCGGTGTAGATCTGCAATTTTTTAACAGCTTCAGGTCATATTAACGTTTCTCACAGGAAATCAGTTATTTCAAACAAGAAATCAATAGATTTTAAAATGATTTACAATTCTATTGTATTGGTGTTTTTCGTCGGAAATTATTGGTATTTTGAATAAACAATTATTATATTTCAAAGAATATTTACAATTTTTCAGCAACCTTAGGTTATGTTGGTGTGTTTCACCTGAAATTGGTATTTTAAACACAAGTCATTAGATTCAAATCCAATGATTTTTTCAACATAATGAAAATTTACAATTTTGGAAAAAAAATAAGGATATTTTAGTGTTTTTTATCGAGTAATGAAGTTTTTATTTAATAAATTATGAGATTTCAAAGAAGATTCTTAATTCTTGAACAATTTTAGGTTACGCTCGCGCTTCACATAGAAAATTAGTATTTTCAAACAAAAATTACTATACTATAGTCCGAACAAGATTTTCAATTTTTGAACAGTGAGCAATACACTACTTCTTAATCAATCACTACTTCTTATGAATTGTATTTAGATTATGTTTGGGTTTTACACCAAAAATTTGTATTTTTGGTAAAAAATCATTAAATTTAAAAGAAGATTTACAACTTTAAAACAATATTTTGTTACGTTATGTTAGTGTTTTTCATTGATCCCTTGAAATCTTTGAAAATCTTAAAAGTCTATTAAAATAAGTAGAAATCATTTTAAATCCTTCGAATATAATTTATGATGAACATTTCCATTGAAGTTCTCAAAAAAACATTCAAATACCTAGAAATCTTTGAAATCACTAGGAGCTCCTTGAAATTTTGTTTCATTTAATTTATTTTTCACTTCTCTAGAAGTTCCTCAAAATCGAGCTTAAAATCTTTGAAAATCCTACAAAATTCTTTGAAACCCCTTGAAATTGGTAAAATCCTCTGAAATCTTTGAAATACGAGTACATGGAGGTTTCATAAAATTCCTTAAATCTTTTGAAATTCTTTGATGTGCCTTGAAATCTTTGGATATCCTACAAAATTGTTTGACATTTTTTTAATCTCTTGAAATTATTGGGGACCTTTCTAAATAAATGAAAATCTTTGAAATCCTTTGAAATTCCTTATATTAATTTGAATCAAACTCAATTATTAAAGTTCTCTGAAATAAAAAACCGTGCAAATCCCTACACCGTATACAGCGAAATAAACTGAACTCGAAATCGCATTCAAAATTGTTTCACAAAATCGAAATCTGCAAATTTTCACATTTCGATATTCCTCTCTTTACAAAGTTCATTTTGTGATACATATTTCTTTGGTTTTTAAACTTCTATCAAAATCTTACATTTCCTATCATTTCTGTTATAAAATTTGGTGTCAAGAGCCTCTAAAAGCTGAGATTTGGACTTGTCAAATACAAATATTCTAAGAAAAAAGTTTTTGAATATTGACTTAAAAATATCTAATAAAGTTTGCATTCCTCATTCGTTCTGGACAATTTTCGGATGGTTTGAAATGTTCTTTAATATTCCTAGCATTTCTAGAATCTTCTGAGAAATTTAGAATCATCCTAGACTTTTTCGAATGTTCCAAATGTTCATTATTGACGATTTTGGAATTTTTCGCAATTTTTAAGTCATATATTTTGGAAAAATGTATTTTTTCCAAATAAGTTAAAAAACTTTCAACAATCTTTATCCCTGATAATTTCTAATACAATATTTTCTCAAACTGCTAAATTGTCGAGCAATTGTATAAAACGTTTTATATTTTAAATCTGCTTCTGAGGAATAACTTATCGGGTGCTTCTAATTTCGAAAACATTTGAAATCGATGGTGCCCAAAATGACAATTTTTAAATTGTAAAATGAAGTTTTAGAAATTTGAAAATTGTATAAGCTTTTTTAAATTTGTAAAAAAAATTAAGTTCCTTTTGAAATCCAATTCTAAAATTCTGCAATTTTTATTGGTAGGAGTATGTCTATACCATCAGTGAGGACGTCGACATCGTATTGATTTCAGCTAAAGTTCGTCTGAGTAAATATAACATCGGTAGGATTTCCGAGTTGACTGTTTCGAAGGCAAATATTAATTTCTCTCAGGCAATTAATTCTATTTGCGACTCATTAATCTTCACACTAGCAAGCTCAAAGAACCCATTAGTTAATTTAAATTAGGATTTCTACCCTAAGCCGAAAATTTCCCGCATGGTCAAATCAAGCTATATAAAATATTTCAAATAAACTTGGTTATTGTATAATTATTTATCACAATCACAAACAATAATCCAGAGTCTTCGGTTTTTTTTTCGGTTGCCATCGGAATTCCTCCTTTCATATTAAGCTTTCACTCAGAAAAAATTTTCTTTGATTTAAAGAAAATTTATATGAATCAAACGAAAATATTCATTGGCTCTCAGTCAAAGGAACGGTTTTTTGTTTGAATCAGAATTTTTCTTCAATTAAAATTTTTCTTTCATTTTAGGGCTATTTTCGCTGAAGGAAAAAAAAATCAAAGAAACTTGAACTTTAACTTAGAAAAAAAATTCTTCAATTTGAAGAAAACTTTGAATCAAAGAAAAATATTTACTAGCTCTCAGTCAAAAAAATTTCTTTTGATTCAAATAAATTTTTTTGGTTCAAAGAAAGAGTTTTTCGTTCCAAGAAAAATTCTCATTGATTTAAAATGATCTTCTTTATTTCAAAATTCTTCTTCTTTATGTTTTTATGTGTCCCCATATGGTTTACACACCTTCCGTTCCTTGACATCTTTATTACAACCTTTTTACGTCACTTATTCTTACTTATTCCGTAATTTGATACATATTATTTCTAATTTTTAAAAGTAAAACGTGTCAGAGCGAACGAACGAACGAGTGATCAAGTGTTTTGAGCGTATGAGCGTACGAGTAAGCGAGAGAGAAAGAGAGAGAGAAAAGCGCAGCCGCATCTTATTCTACTTAATTTTACTCAACCTTACCATACAATTTCAACTTCGATTTCAACTACCCTCATTCTTCTGTGTGACTTCCGTTTCCTTTTCTCCTCTTTTCCACCCATGCTTTCCATTCTCTCTTCCTCACACTCCCTTATTCTACTTCTTTCACTTCTCTAACTTTTTCTACCTCCTTCATACATTCTTCTCGACCTTCTCCCAATACATTGCTTCCTTTACATCACTTTCCAGTCTCCATCTAGCTATTCTTGTTCATCACTTTTCCTCATATCCTCTTTCCAATTAGTTTAGCGATCCTTCTCTTTTTATCACCTTATACTATTTACTGTATTTCGATTCCCTTACTCTCCGCCATCTATCTATCACCTGCCTTTCTCTATATCTTTTTTCTAATCACTTATAGTCTATATTTCCTTCTTCTTTCATCTCTCGATCTCTAAAGACCTCTTCTTTCTTCTTCCCATCGCGTTAACTCGAACGCCCAGATTTCCTCTCTCTTCCACCTCTGTGTAACACCTTCTCGCTAACTTCCCTCGCTTTCTCACTCTCAGTTTCTCTTCAAATTTCCGAGCCCTCTTTCCTGCCTTCGTTCTTAATTTATCCCTTTGAGCCTCTTCTCTTACCATATAACCCGGGGTTCTCTATTCTACCCCAATCTTTCTTAAACCTATTTTTTCCCATTTCCCATATCTGTTACATTACGACCACCACTTTCTCAATCCTTTTCCTAATATGCGCTCAATATTCCCCATTCGCTTGCATGATCACGCCGAGATATTTAAGTTCATTTACTTCCTCTAACTTTCCACCTTTCCATCTTGCTGTCTATCTTTTTTTTCTCACTCTCCCATTCCTAAACCTCATTACCTTCGTTTTATGCGTATTAAGCCTCAGTTTTTTCATTTGCAAGTATTTTTCTAGCCCCGTAATTAAAGCCGCCACTCCTTCCCCATTCTCCTCCAACATCACTATATCCAATGATTCAAACGCCCCCTCGAATCCACGAGCATTGATGTCATGCCCCCTTTTTCTCTTTTGATTCTTCTAATTATAATATAATTCATTACATAAATATTATCTATCACTCCTATACCTTTTCTAAATCCTGTCTGATTTAGTGGAATTATCTTCTTCACCTCTACTCTTTCTTTAACTTCTCTGATACTATTGCCACATATATCTTTTATAAAGTCGGCATCAGCGTCACCCCCCTATAATCTTTGACCCCTTCCTTTTCCTTAAGGGTACCACTATCCCTTCTTTCCATATTTCTGGCCAACCCTTCTCGCTCGATACCCTGTTGCACACTAATCACGCTCACTTTTTCAATTCCTTTCGCCCATATTTCCAAACTTCATTCGGGATTCTGCCTACACTCGCTTCCTTTCCCTCTTTCGAGGACCCTATCGCTCTCACTATTTCTTCCCTTTTGATATCCTCTTCTTCGTTCTTTCTCCTCCACTCTATCCCTCCTTTCATTATTTTCTTCTTCGCTCCCCCTAACAATTCCATGAAATATTATTTTCATTTTAACATTTCAATCTTCTGATTTAGCTTTGGCCTTTTTACGAATCCTTCTTTTCGTTCTTTCAACCAATTCCCTTCTTATTTCTTGCCTACCAAATCTTTCCTTATTCCCACAACCATTCTTCCCACTGCTCTACCCCTTTTATTGTTTCTCTTTGCCTCTTGTACCTCCCACCTGTATTTGCTCGGTAGCCTTTTCGTAACTCTCTCCCACCCCCTTTCAGCTAGCCACGTCTCCTTCATCAGCATGACTTCTTATTGCCCCAAGTTTTTTACAAACTCCCTCTTATTTCTTCCTAAGCCAGCTACATTCCTTTAGCATATACTTCATTCTTCTATTCTTAAATTCCTTCTTACTTTTTCTTTCCCAGTATCACTTATTTTCCTCCTTTCCGTTCCTTTCCCACCTATTAACCCGTCCTCTCACATTTGACTTAGTGTTTCCTCTCTTCATCCCAATCTTATCATATGTTTAACTTCTATATGTATCCTACCAAGCTTAACCCATGTTCTTTTTCTCTTATGTCTTTCCTATCATGCTATTTCCCTTTAATTAAACTGCATATGCCTTTCTCGCTATATCAAATCATCCTCTATTCTCTTCACCCTTCATATAATGCTCTTTTCTTTGTCATCACTTGCCTTTTAATCATCTTATTCTCTAATTTCACCAGCGCCATTTGCGTTCCTCTCCCCTCCCCACCCTTTTCACCCCGTCTATCTCTACCTTCGAATCTATCCTCTTTAGCGCTTCTTCTACTCCTACCTTGAATTCCTTCCCCTCTAATCTTAGACCCTTTATCACTATATTCCTTCTTCTTTCCTCTCTATCTTTTCTTTTCAATCTCCTCTCCATTTTTATCAACCTCACCTTATTCTGATTCCTGATCTGCCACCAGCAAACTCCCGGTTTGATCTTTCTATCTCCTCTGTTCTGTTTTCCATTTCGGTTTTTCCTGCTTTTCTAGTCTTTGTTCCAAACTCTGCATCCTATTTTCTAAATTTTTCCTAACTTTTTCCCATTTCATCATACCTTTCCTGAATTCGGCCATTTCCTGCCTGATTTTTTGCTTCATTTCCTTCCTTCTTTCCTTCTGCGTTTTTTTTTCTTCATCTCCATTACCTCAATCATCATTTTCCGGATTTCTTTCGAATTTTTCTCTTCCGTCGGAACTCCAGCCCTAGCTCTGTTTTCATTTTTCCCCTTATCTTCTTATCAATTCTTACGAACCCATATTTAAAGAAACTTGGGCTTTCAGTAAAAGAAATATTTTTTGATTTAAAAAAAATTTCTTTGAATCAAAGGAAAATATTCATTGTTTCTCAGTAAAAGAAATGTCTTTGGTTTAAAGACCGCAAATAAATGGTTTTTTGTGTCAACAACATTTTTCTTTAATTTAAAAAGGTTCCCTTCATTTGAAAACTATTCTAATGAAACCTGCACTTTCACACAGAAACAAGATTCTCTGAATTAAAAAGAAACATTCATTGGCTCTCAGTCAAAGAAATGGTTTTCTGTTTATATGAAATGATTGATTATTATTATTATTATAAATTATATCTCAGACTTAAGATGGTTACAGCCCAATATGTCGAAGGCACTTTTTTTTGAGTTGGATATTTGTACCAAATTGAATATATTGCACGGGGCTATCCCGGTTTATATCATCAGTCACGGACGCATTTTGGTAATGCAATCAAGTGATATGATGAGAATGATATGCATAATCAGACATATTGGGTAGTCTGGTGAAATTATTATTATTATTATACCATTAAGCCAAGTCCCTTTCGGGGTAAGCGTGATTCTTCCGAATTATTAATTATTTTAACTTCATTTGACATTTTTAAATTCTAAAACATTTAGAATTGCAATTGAAAAAGGATGTAAGGAAAATTTCAAAATCAAAAGCTATACAAATTCCACAATCTATTTTAAGGCAATGTGAGGATAACATCCAAAATTTTTTGCTATCCGACTTAAGTTTACATGAAATACGATATCCACTTGAAAATTCGGGAAACTAAATAAAAAGCACTCATGAACGTTTATTTGGTCCTAACTTTTATAATTATTGGACAAAGTTTTTTTCTACAAAATTTTTTTGTGCTATTTTTATGAATGAAAAAATTTAGGACCAGATAAACGTTCCTTAGTGCTTTTTATTTAGTTTCCCAAATTTTCAACTGGATATCGCATTTTGTGTGAACGTAAGTTGGGGGGACAAAAAATGTTCACCCAAAAAATATCCTCAAATATGTTTGAGGTTAACCTCACATGGCCTTAAAGTTCTATACAAAAATATTTTTATTTCATATAGTGTACCAAAAAGATAAAAAAATTGTTAAAAAATAACTAAAAAGTTACATTAAGTTCCAAATGAATATTTTAAATTCTAAAGTTACACAATTCTAAATTCTAAAATTTAAAGTTATTTCTAGGGATGTCAACTTTATGCATTTGATAATATGGTCCTGAAAGAAATCAAAACATAAACAAATAACAGACTCAACTAAGGGTGAAAGAAGAAGGCAAGGAAGGAAGAAGAGAAAAAACGTTAGAAAACAAAAGAAAGCGGTAGAATAAAAATAAAAGGTAAGAGATGAAATAAAGAAAAAAAAAAGAAAAATGTAGGAAGTAAGCGAGTGAAGTAAGGAAGAGAAAGAAAGTGGTCATAAAAGAAATCAAGACATAAATAAATAACCGACTAAACTTAGGGTAAAAGAAGAAGGCAAGTAAGGAAGGAAGAAAAAAAAGAACGTGAGAATAAAAAGTGCAAGCGATAAAAATAGAAGGTATAAAATAAAATAAAGGAACAAATGAAAAATTTATGAAGAAAGGGAGTGAAGTAAGGAAGAGAAAGAATGTGGTCCTAAAAGAAATCAAAACATGAATAAATAATGGACTGAACTTAGGTCGAAACAAGAAGGAAAGTATACGGAAGGAAGAAAGAAAGAATCTGAGAGACCAAAATAAATTGCAAGAGAAAACAATAGAAGATAAGAAATAAAATAAAGAAAAAAATTAAAAAAAGGAAAAATTAAGGAAGAAAGGGAGTGAAGTAAGGAAGAGAAAGAAAGCGGTCCTAAAAGAAATCAAAACATAAATAAACAATGGACTGAACTTAGGTTGAAAGAAGAAAGCAAGTAAACGGAAGGAAGAAAAGAAGGAACGTGAGAAGAAAAAGTAAGTGCAAGCGAAAAAAATAGAAGGTAAAAAATAAAATAAAGAAAAACAGAAAAATTAAGGAAGAAATGGAATGAAGTAAGGAAGAGAAAGAAAGTGGTCCTAAAAGAAATAGGAACATAAATAAATAATAGACTAAATTCAGGTTGAAAGAAGAAGGCAAGTATACGGAAGGAAGAAAGAAAGAATGTAAGAAACCAAAACAAATTGCAAGAGAAAATAATAGAAGGTCCAATAAAATAATGAAAAAGAGAAAAAAAGGAGAAATGAAGGTTGAAAGGGAGTGAAGGAAGAGAAACAATGTTGTCCTAAAAGAAATGAAAACATAAAGAAGAAGACAAGGTTAAGGCGGGCAATCGGGCATCGATCGTATGCGGAAGGAAGAAAAGAAAGAACGTGAGAAACCAAAAGAAATTGCAAGAGAAAACAATAGAAGGTTAGAAATAAAATAAAGAAAAAAATAAAAAAAAGGAAAAATTGGGGAAGAAAGGAAGTGAAGTAAGGAAGAGAAAGAACGTGGTCCTAAAAGAAATCAAAACATAAGTAAACGACGGACTGAACTTGGGATAAAACAATTAAACATAAAGTGATTAGTAATTAGTAAATAAGTAAAAATGATGCACTTTATAACTTTACAACAACATTTAGTGGTCACATATTCACCTATTACTTTGCATTTTAAAGCTTTATCGATCCTCGTACTAAGAGAAAATAATTTCCAGACCTTTAATCCACAGCTCTTCAGAATTTAAATTTTCAACCTGCGTTTTACATTTATCATTTATTTCTTAATATTTAAATATTAGATCCGTTACTCTGACAAATGGATTTATTAATGGAGGAAAATATAGAATTTCAAAGAGTTCTATAATGATCATTAGCTTCTAGAAGGATAGAATAGAGCAGTAATTGACGTGCTACCAAAGAGCTTGTATCATCAGTTAAGTTTTTTTCTGGGTTATTTTTTCGAACTAGTCCTGACGGAGTTCTCGTTAATTGGTCTTGAAAAAAACCTTTTGATTCAAGTTCTAGTACTATATTGCATACAAACGCGTATAAAATCAATTAATTAAATCTTTGAAAAAAAAAAAAATAATTATAATAAAAGGAGATGTTTCGGGTTTCAATCGTGTGCAAAACTACGAATCTTGCCGACGTT
>JAUMHM010131947.1:0-18737 GCA_032362435.1 Melikaiella ostensackeni
TAGGCTGACTCGCCGGATTCATCAGTATATATAAAATAGAATATATGAAAAAATTTTAGACCCTAATGCCAACTCAGAAAACATCTTCTTTACAACAATAATCTCAATTTTTGGAAAGATAATACTCACTTGCGTAAACTGTCACCTTGAGGAAAACAGCAACCTTAGGGTAGTACTTCCCGAACCATCGGTGTAGAAAGTTTCGAATTAGTGCGCGTAGAATACCATAGCGTTGGCTTCATCTATAGAACGATACGTGTTTGCTGGGATTGTACTCACGCATGCCCGATCACACACGCACAATTATGCCTCTCAAATGTCCGATATATGTGGCAACGTCGCAGCTCGACATATCGAGTGCGCGTTTCATATATTGCAGCTGGAATGTCAAAAAATAATATACTTTCGTATCGAATATTTCGTGATCTAAAAACAACAATCGATCGAAATTCTGACAGTAGCTTCCTTTTGGTATGAACTTCGAAGGATTAGTTTTTTGTCCTGGTCGTAAGAGTGGTTCGTTTTATACTTAAGTTTTAGAAACATTCCCCAGCTGATTTCCTATACCTTGCATGTAATAGTGCTCGACTTTTTCATCGAAAATCTTAGAAACTAAGAACAAGAAAGGCTTGAAACTTTGGTAGATGATCGAAGACATATTTCTTTACATTATATTTCAATTTCAGCGATTTCTTAAGAAAATCACCTGAGGGAAGTACTACCTTAAACCGCAACAATACGGTTTCAGAAAAGGTCACTCTACGCAGCACATGATGCGTAGAGTGACTGGAGTGATACTGGAGCTGTTTTCTTCGACATAGAAAAAGTTTTTGACAGTGTCTGGCATGTAGGGCTACTTAGAAAACTAATGAAGTACAATTTTCAAAGAGGGCTCATCCACTTTATACACTCTTATCTTACCAACAGAAAATTCTCGGTAAGAATAAATTAGACATTCTCAGAAGAAAAATCCATCCGAGCGGGTATGCCCAAGGGCAGCATTCTAGGATCGGTATTCTTTATTATCTACGTTAATTACATCCCAATGGTCCCTGAAGTTTCAATTGGATTGTACGCAGGCGACACCGCACTATTTACTTCCTCGTGGTCAGTCCGGAAAATCTCAGAACAAGAGAACAAAGGTCTTGAAATCATTGAGGCATGAGCCTCTGGAGAGTAAAAATGAATATTGCAAAGTCAGAATCAGTTCCATTCTCAATCAGAAAGCCAGTCAAAAAAGATCCACCCAAAATTTTTAATGAACCAACAGAATGAAAAAATGCCATGAAATACTTAGGAGGTAAACTACATGAACGTCGTAATTGGAAGTAGCACATCCAGGAAACTGAAGAAAAAGCCGTCGGGGTCATGTCGCGCCTCAGTCGTATTGTTAATAGACACTCGAGTCTGAAATCTTAATATGGAATCCTAGTCTATAAAATGTTTATCAGACAAATCATAATTTACGCCTGTACAATTTCTAGAGGTGCGTAAAAAAGCAATATTAATCACATTCAGATCATTCAAAATGAATTTCTCAGACGTATCACCAAAACCCCAGAGGTACCAAAAATACTATCCTTCACAGAGAATTTCAATTGCCATACATTTCAGAGTATATTGAAGGAACCGTCACTCAATTTTATGAATCTGCTTCATTATCACCCTTTGAACATACTTCCTCTCTAGGGAAATGTGAATACGATCCTCTTCGCAAACACGCGATGTCAAAAGACTTCCTCATGAATTAAGTCACCAGGCCGGGGCTGGAAGGTCGGCGCAGCGTTGAGACTGTCTCGACGCCGCGCTGACCTGCCACCTCTGACTTGACCACAACATTCATTTTCGACCACACTAACCCCTTTCCTCTCTTCTTCTTTACTCTTTTAACATGAAATAATCTCTCAGATTTTGTGGGCTTTTTCCGTTCGCGGGCTTTTTTCACACGATTAAACGCCACTTTAACTTTCTGACATGTCAAAGGACCCCGCACCAAATGTACAGAAAATGGCCTTTTGTTCAAAAATTCAAATATAATTTTTTTTTGTATTTTCGAACCTGCAGATTTAAAAAAGCGAAAGGAAAAATTAAGAAGAGGGGACAGTTTTTAGATAATCACATGTCAAAGTTTCAATGTTTACATGTATTTTAATGGCAAAATGCTTATTTTAAAGAAATGTTTTGTTTTTCTCAAAAACTCTTTGATAGATTTGGCTGAAACTTTTACATTTTGACAATCAGACAGACCGAAAGAAGAGGTTCATACCCACGGACTAGAATGATTAACGATTTCTTGGGTATACAGCATGTTTTGGGGGTTTTCATACTTTGAACGTCCACGTATGGAAATCATCATTTCTTCGTAACTAAAATCACTAGAGATTTTCTATCCAACTTCTACGGTATGAAAACACTTTCAAATAAGTACAGGAAGCGTGCGTAGCAAGAATATGTCTTTGAAATAATTTTAGGGGATGTTTCAATATTCCTTAAACATTGAATCCGGGAAAATGGCCAAAAACACAAGAGATGTTTTGATTAAAATATCAACGTACAGGTAGGAAATGACTTCAAAATAAGTACAAGACACGTTTACTTACTAGGATGGATTTTTGAATTTACTTTAAGGGTTGCTTGATTATCTCTTGAACCTTAAATCCGAAATATCGACATTTCTTAATAACTAAAATCACACAAGATTTTCTGATTAATCTATAAAGATAGGAAGTCATATTTTTTGCACAAGTAACTATTTTTTGGCAAAAAATACTTGCGTACAACCCTAACAACTCCCTAATATAGTTACAGCCCCTCAGAATATGTGAAACTCACCCCAGTCACCCCTAAATATTTTTAAAATTCTACAAAATCATCCCAAATGATAAATACGCAAGGTTTTTGTTAATACTGCTTACAGTTGATGTTAAAAAGGCACCCAAGAAGTTTTATCCTCATGACTCGTATGCAACTCACCCCAGTCACCCCTAAATATTTTGAGAATTCTACAAAATCATCCCATTTAAAAAATACGCCAGGTTTTTGTTGATACTGCTCACAATTGATGTTAGAAAGGCACACAAAAAGTTTCATCCCCATGACTCGTGTGCAACTCACCGCAGTCACCCCTAAATATTTTGAAAATTCCACAAAATCACCCCAATTCGAAAATACGCTAGATTTTTGTTGATGCTGCTTGCAATTGATGTCAAAAAGGCACCCAAAATGTTTCATTTCCATGATTCATGTGCAACTCACCCCAGTCACCCCTAAATATTTTGAAAATTCTACAAAATCACCCCATTTCAAAAATACGCCAGGTTTTTGTTGATACTACTTACAATTGATGTTAAAAAGGCGCACAAAAAGTTTCATCCCCATGACTCGTGTGCAACTTACCCCAGTCACCCCTAAAATATTTAGTGGTGACTGGGGGACATTTTTCCGGTTTCAATACTTAAGGGATATTAAAACATCCTCTAAAATTATTTCAAAGACATATTTTTGAAAAAAAAAACATTTCACTAAAATAAGCATTTTGCCATTAAAATACATTTAAACAATGAAACTTTGACATGTGATTGTCTAAAAACTGTCCTCTTTCCTCACTTTTTCCTTTCGAATTTTCAATCTGCAGGTTCGAAAATACAAAAAGAAAATTATATTTAAATTTTTTAGAAAAAGGCCATTTTCTGTACATTTGGTTCGGGGTCCTTTCTTTCAGATTGTGCATTTATGCCGAAAGGGCAAAACACAACGACTTCTTCCAGTCTGATCAATCTTTGGGGAAATCACTAATCGCGGATGCGCGACTGGCGCGTCTTTGCCGCCCGCTCACGTGATTCGGATCTCGCAAGAGGGGGCGATAGTTGGGGTCCTTACATCTCCACCCCTTTTTTTCATAGCTATAATGAAAAGTAAATGAGATGATCTATCTAACTGACTGGCATCTCATACTTCTATGTATCTTGGCATGAACACTGACTGTGCTTGAGATGTAGTGGAAATTTTTGTTGGCCTAATGGAAAAATATAATTATAATAACAATTATTGTGAGATTGAATAACACTCTTTAACAAATGGGAGATTTACATTTCTGTATTTCAACTATTCAAATTTTTTAGACAATGTTGGTATATTTTTGTCGATTTAAATATTCGTTTGATACTAAGCTACCGTTAATTCTATAACTTTCCATGTTCTCTAAATGAATATCTCGTTTCTTTGAGTCAATCATTTGGTTCTTTGAATCAATGAATATTTTGTTAACTTTGTTGCATGCTTATTCTGAGCAATATATTACATCTTAGGACCCAAGAAATATATAATTCTATTGTAAACCCATTCATTTTTCCAAAGAAATAAACTTAGCTCTCCATGTACCGCTCCTCATCTTTCCGCGTCCCTAAAATTTTGCCAGCTCGCGCTCATAGACGAGAGAGTCCGGGGAATAGGAGAAGACGCGCAGCGTCCTTGAGGCAATCACGCAATACCATAGCCACAAAAGGGGCAGCTCGCACACTCGCGTACATATTTCGCATTTATTTTTTGAATACACGCGGAAAATCCTTCTTTTATTGATTAGTCTCTATTATTAAGAAAGGTCCATCCTTTATGATAACAAGAATCTACATTTGTACAAAATACAGTTAATTAATGTTATGTATTTCTACTGGGCCCTGACTGTCTTTGACGTAGAAATTCTGGGAAGAGTCTCACGGTCAAAGCAAGCAATGCCCAAGACCAGCGCTAAATCGAGAGTTCAGTGTATTTATTGAAATTCACGATACACTTCTTTGAAGGAAGGAATCATATCTTTCAATTAAAAATATCTCTTACTTCAGTCGATAGACATTAATTTGTATGGAGAAAATATTTCCTTCATCCAAAATCATATTGGATTATATCAACTACAACTGGATCAAGAAAGTCGGAGATTTTGGAGATCTTGCCTGAGTTAGCAGCATATCTGCAGGTTTCTCGGCGACTTTGCGCATTAATATCCAGCCTATCTGCAGTTTTGCATAAAAATGATAGTAAGTTGGTTTTACAGACGGGCAGGAAGCCCCAATGAGGCTCGCCTAGCGCTCAAGCTATAAACCCTATTGTGCCACACCCGTAACTCTTCGCTCAGAGTAATTGGCCCCAGACCTCCTAGTGAAGCCTACTGTATCGATTACTGATCGCGTTGTAATTTCCTCAGGTCCCATGAAATGGGCTCCAAGGGCTTGCTGCCCAAGCCTGTCTAATGCCGGGCACTGACATAATACATGCAGGGATTATCATCATCCCTGCCGCGTTTCCTGCATTCTATCGTGGAGCTGTACCCCATTTTGTGCATGTGATAGTTCAGGTGGCTCTGCCCTGTTGGCATCAGAACCACTGTCCTCATGTCTTTCTTTGATAAATCCAGGATTTCCCCGGCTCTGTCCATCCTGTACGTGTAGCCCAGGCTGGCTGTCGCCTAACGGCAACCCTGAATTTGTTCCCAGTATTTTAGTGCTTTGTTCGGATCCAGCTTTTGATGGCCAACTTGTATTGCCAAACCAGCTCAGATGTTATGACTGGTTTCCCAACTGCAGTTAATGTCGCTTGGCTGTCCAAGCCATCTGTATACCAGATTTCCCTTTGGAGGAGAGGGTTACCATTTGCTTTCCACATATCTTTGCTTGGGATGCAGTCTCGCAAAGTTTTGGTAAAGTTGTAGCGTTTTGTTATTTTGTTTTGCCTCATAGCTAGAATCGGCAGTGTACTGATGTCGCTTGGAAGCCTAGTGTGTCTAGCCCCCCAAGTCCATCTGTTCACTTTTGCCAGGCGTTCCATCGCATGAGCCACCCTTGCAGTTATCGCAACATGCAGGGGCTATTCACAGAGCATGAATCCTATTGCCGCGGTGGGCGTAGTCGTCACTGCTCCGATCAAACCCCTAAATGTTAGCGTTTGTAATCGTCACAGCCTGCCCTGCATAGAATTGCAAAGTCATCTGCGTATCCTTGGGTATAGTAACCCCCCTTATTTAGCCAGCATGGTAGGCCGTCAACTAGAATGCATCACAGGAGGGATGACAGGACCCCTCCCCCCTTGTAGGCAGCCCTGTGGCGCTACTCCCCTGACCAGGCCCTCGCCTCATCTGGTTTCGAATCTCCTCCGACGTGGCATGCTTCCTGTCCAGCTTACCAGCTGGTCTGGCAAGCCACACCTCAAAGCCTCTCGACAGATGACTTCTGGAGGAGTATTGCTGAATGAACCCTCTATATCCAAGAAAACGCCCACAGCACACCCCTCTGTTTGAGCTGCTTCTCTGATTTTGCCTCAACAGCATGGAGCGCAGTTTCTACCGAGCAGCCTGCCTGAAAGACGTGCTGCCCGCTATGCAGCGAAGGGGCTAAAAGCACCTTATTATTGATATATCTCTCCACAAACTTCTCTAACGCCTTCAGGATAAAAGACGTTTGGCTAATCGGCCGGAAATCTTCCGCAGCAGTGTAGCCCTTCCTCCCAGGTTTGGGAATAAAGGCCACCCTGCCGTCCTTCCATACCGATGGCACGTGTTTTAGTGCAATGCTTGCCCTAAATAGTTTCATCAATAAAGAGTGACGCACTCCATGCCCTTCTGTAAGTGCGCTTAATATACGCTATCCGCTCCTGGTGATCTAAAGGGACAGAAGGACCCTATGGCTATTTCCACCTTCTTCTGATAAACGACCTTAGAGGCAAAGTTCCTGTCAGCCCTTCCACTCTCTTGGCTCCAGTCCCCCACCTCTTGGTTGGTTCTCATTCACTGCGAACCCGGGAAGTGAACCTTCATTAAGTGATTCAGCATTGCTTCTTCGTCTTCGGCAAACTCACCATCATCGAGCCTTATAATCCCGAGGTGAGCTTTCGGGTTCTTTGCCAAGATCTTGTGGAGCCTCGCTGTTTCCGGAATCCTCTTCGATTCTTCGCAGTAGCCCCTCCAATCATCCTGTTTATACATCCTTATATTCTTATTGTATTCATAATGGGCCATCTCACAGACGTCGCAGTCCGAAGGCAATTAGGTTTTATTTACCCTAGTATATAGAACAAATCAAGCTCATCAGTATATATACTAAATTTATACATTATCCTAGTAATTCGCCCAAAATTAATTTAAATCTGGAAATTCAGTTTGGCCACCTAACATAAATAAATTTAAAATATACCTAAAGTGTTTGATAAATAAAATTATTTTTTAGCACAAATATAGATACAAACTTGTTAGGTTGCAAGGTTCTATGATCAAAATGTCCTTTTTTATGTAGGGCTATTCTAAAAAATTGATGTCTTTCGAAATATTCGAAAAATTATCAAAAAGATATTGAAGTCCGATTTTTTTATGAATCTCAACTACTGCTAAAAACCATATTTTGATATTATAAGCCGATTAGAATCAATAATTGTCAAAGTGTGTCTTATACTTTATAAATACTACACTCAGAAAAAGATTTGGTTGGATCAACAATATTGTTGTTGTTCCAACTAAATAATATGCTTCTTATATGGACAACAAATGTTTGTTTGACCCAACCAAATTTGCTGGTGGTTTCAATCAACTCTTGTGGTAAACAGAATTTTGAAAGATTGACATCTAAGTTTCAACCAAGTAACATTTGCATCATTTATCAAAATTTGTTTGCTTCCACAAAAAATCAAAGAAAAAAGTGTTTTTTATTCAAGTAAACTTCCTTACTGGGTGTACCATTTTGATTTTGAATATGGAATTTTTTTCCAGCTGACTGGAGAAACCTCTGGAAGTCCCTAAGAAGAATGATATGGATGTTAGTTTTTAGGAAATGAATGGACAAAAGTATTATTAATTGAAGCTTTTATTAATTGCAGCTTTTCACAAAATCGGTTCACAACTAAATCTTTGTGCAGATTAGTAACTATCGCGTAAATCTTATGGCACACTAAGGTTAGCTTCCATAATATTTTTCGATGATATAACATGCCAAGAAAACTCGTTCAATTCAAAAATGTTGAAACCTTGACACTGCTCGACTAAAAAGCAACCGTTCATGCGTCGAACAACAAACTAAACATGGTTAATCAATAATGAAATCTTCGAGAAAATCGCTCATATTACAGATCATCGATTTATTCAGGGCTGGCGAAATCATTAGCTCCTTATATATTTTTGGTTATAGCGAATTCCAGCAAACTTTATTTCTCGAGGTGACAAAGTGAATACATGGTTCCTGTTGCATTGGTCTACTTGAACATAATGATCTATTCGATGCATTAAACGAATATAACCATCTTTGTCTATTACAGCAACAATTTTACCGGTCTCTGTCTCTAATACCGGTAAAAGTGCATTATCTTTGGTTATATAAACCGGTTCATTGTTATTTTCTCCTGTCATGTAGAAAATATCATATCCAACCGGAATATGCTTACGAGCCCAGGAAAGCGAAGTTGCATCTTGTAGTGGGACTAATGGAAGTTTTGGTAGTTTTTTAGGTTTGTTTCGTATAGGCGGCATCTGGAAACTTAATTCTGTAAGAAACGATAGAAATGGATAAATTGTAGGACTAAGAATGTTGAATATGAAAGTACCGTTTTTTTCTGTTTTCGAAAAAATTTATTTATTTTTATTATTATTATCATACCATCAAGCCAGAACCCTTTCGGGGTAAGCGTAACTCGTTCGGTTCTTGCCTCGTTATACTACCGGGGATCAAGGAATTTACATTGTGAGGATGAGTAAGGAATGCGTAGGAGAAGGGACAGGTTTCAGATGGATCTGGAAGTCATTGCGTGTTGTTCATTTTTGTATACAATTGTTTCCCATACATCCCCATTCTTGCATACATCTTTTGCTTCCGTTATATCCATACATCGTTTCATGCACGCTCTTGTGTTTCTACAACTCCTCATGCCCTTTCGCTTCAGAGTCTCATTTACACATTCCAACCATTTTTCCTTCGGTCTACCTCTGGGCACGCTACCACTCTACCTAAATACACTTGATTCGTTAAACGTTTTTCATTCATTCTATCAATATGACCAAACCATCTCATCAAATTTCTTTCACTCTTGTCATACAATGTTTCTTCTACACCACATTCTTGGAGAACCCACTTATTACTAACTTTGTCCGTTAGCGTTTTACCGCACGTATTCCGCAGGAACTGTAAGCCAACCGCCTTCACTTTACTCCTACCCTTGATTTCATACATCAAGGACGACATAACGCAACCTTGCCCAACGCCCTGCTTAATATCAAACCAATCGCTCAGTTGTCCATTTACTCCTACACTCGCTTTACTACCATTATATATTGCTCTTATCTATTTGAGAAGCCAATCATTCACTCCATACTCTCTTAGGACTTCCTAAAGTTTAGCTCTACCCACCGTGTCAAAAGCTTTTTCCAGATCAACAAATGCACAGAAAAATTTTTTGTTTATTCTCGAACATTCTTCTATGCCCTGCCTCAAGCTAAATACTCAGTACCTACTATGTACTTAGTAGGCTCATCGCTCTATAATTAGTACAGTCACCTTTATCACCCTTCCCCTTGTATAGTAGAATGGAACGATAACCGCCCTTCTCCAATCATTTGGAACTTCGCCATTCACACCACACCTATTCATAAATTCTCTCAGCCACACAAATAAATATCCGCCACCACTCTTAGTAAGCATCTCAGCATGATACCGTCCACACCAGCAGCCTTATCATTCCTTAGTTTCTTAATCACGGATGTAATGCCATCGATATCGATTCTTCTTCCGCTATCTACAACGGGATTATCTACCTCATCCTCTACGGTGTCACGGTTGTTATTGTCCATATCTTGACCTTCATACAATTTCTTGAAAAAATCACTCATACAGTAAGCACTTTGTCCGAATCACATACCATTTCACCATCAGCATTCTCAATTCCGACTAACTCAGTGCTAGCACTTCCTCTCCTATTCTTCTCAGCCCACTCCCAATTTCCCCCATTTCCCATTTCAATTTTAAGTGAAAAGGGTCTGAAAAATCCTACTGAAAATGTAGCAGAAGAATTTTTTAGTTGCTGAAAACAGATGGCTTCGCCAAAACAGAATGGACGAGATTTAATTTCTCAAAAACAAAAAAAAAAGATTTTTCATATTCAAGATTTGAAAGTAAACTTTGTGAACTTTATAATTAGACAAAAAAAAATCAATATTTTTACTTACATTTTTGAGGGTCAAATAATTATTGTTTACTACGGTTGCGATTGTTGTATTTATTAAAAAAATACGTCATAGAATTTCCCAAATTGGACTTTTCTTTGCGATGTTTTTCGTATCAAATGGATATAATGACTTTAATTCGAACGTACAAGACTACGCATTAGATTACAGAAACGCACCATCATTGATGCAGACTCTTAACATTAAAATATTAATGCTGCTTTTGCTAATTTTCATTATATTCAGAGGGTTCAAAGACCAAGTTAAGATTATTTATACGTCTGAAAAGATAATGGTGTACTTCTTCAAGTTCAACTGAAAAAAAGCATTAACAATATTTTCAAATAAATGTTCTGACAAAAGTATTTTCTGTTCATATTTCCAAAATCGCTAAATTGATCATTTTTTCAAAATTCATATTTATATAAATATTTTTCATCAAATGAAACTATATATAAAAAAATTTCGCCACATAATATTTGCACTAACAGAAGAAAATATTGTCATTTCAAATAACTAGAAACTATCGATGCATCTGTGCCTGTAAGACCAAGGATGACATCAAGAAACTTTAAAGAAAATCATAGGTGGTCCTGATGGAAGATCACAAAGTCGGCTCAGTATCTAAAACCAGGAACAAAGAAGACAATTCGATTCATTAAACTTTCAAAGGCGCGGTGTCGTAAACTGCTCGGAAGTTGGGCTTCGAGTGGGAGTCGTGCTGAACTCGATTGGTTCGAGTCGGGTCGAGTCGAGTTCAGGTTCGAGCGTTCGAAAAGTTGCGAGTTCTCAAAAGATTTTGGATAAGAAATAAAGAATTTCTGAATTCTTACCTCAAATTTGTGTTCAGTAATCCAAAACTCCCTGCTAACGACTTTCATAGAAGTGTGGTCATTTTTCGAATTTTTCAAAAATATGGTCACAATCTTAGATTTACATTTTCATCTCAAATTTATTTATCAGCAACCCAAAAAAAATCCTAGTACCTAATTTCGTAAAATTATCTTACCATGAAGTTACTTCTTCAAACATGAAAGTTTTGAAATTTCAAGTAGCTCAAAACTGTTCAGAATCTCGAAACTTTCGAGAACTCGAAGCCGTTCGGATTCTCGAATGTTCGAGTCAGCTTGAACTCGGCTCGAATTTTCGAGCTTTTTGTACACCCCTATGGATGTATGGCGAAAAATTGTTTATAGGAAAAAGTGTGTGACAAAGAGTTCAGCAGTGTGTTATGTGCATGAAACGACAGTTTTTCAAATACGTATGGGCCCCGGTGGAAATTTTGGTTAGTGAATACGTTTGGGCTCATTTTGCGTATGGGTCTTCACATTAGTTTATTAGTCAGTTTGTGTGTGAACCGCGATACACGATGACTTTGTGAAGCTTTCCACCTGGGGTGATTGCTAGAAAGATCGATCAGCAGGCTGTATCGGAGCGATGTTGCGGGACAAGTACGTTGTTTGAATAGCCATTATACAACTCCCAGACAATCCAAAATCTATCCCTTCTCTTATGCATCCTTTCCTTACCCTTATCACATAAATCCTTTAATCCACGGTAGTGTAACGAGACTAGATCCGAACGCGCCCACGCTTACCCCGAAAGGGATTTGTCATAAAGGTATAATAATAATAATAATAATAATAATAATAAAAAGTTCTGGCGACAGAGCGAGAGAGTACATAGGGTTAGGGCTGCCGTTTTCTTTAGATGTAAATTACAATGGATGATTGAGTTAGGTTAAGTTAGAGTTCTATGCGAAGAAGGTAGTAATAGTTCATGAAGGAATCTTAAATCGGTTGAAGGGACAGAGTTTAAACAAATACAATACAACTCTATATATTATATTGCATTATTATATTTACCAATAGAATTGAAGAAAACCACTATGGTGAAGAGTAGAATAGCAATTAAAACCTTCATTTTCTCTAAGACAGCAAACCAATTATTGAAGAGTTTTCTGAATAGTCTGACTAATGAATATCATAATGTTCCATTCGAGTATATATATATATATATATATACGGGATGTTCTTTTTATCTTGAGACATCGAAATATCTCAAGAAATACACATCCAACGAAAAAAATGTTCGTAATAAAAAACTTTTTATTTTTGAGGGGGATTGCGACTCCGCAAAAATTTTCCCCACACCCCACCCTCTGGGGCGGTAGGGAAAGGGGTAACTTCAAAATTTCAAATGGGAACCTATATTTTTAATTGCAGATTCAGATTCTCCATTAAAAAATACGTAAGTTTCATTCGAAAAATTTTCTTCGATTCGCGCAACCGAGGCTTGTTCACCGGGGGTGGAATGTGGATACGACTCCCGCATTCCAAATTCTGTACCTGGCGCCATTCAAAAATAGATTAAAAATTCTGAGGAAACTAATTTGAAGTCTTCTTATTTTTTTGTTTTGTTTCAACAAAATAAAGAAATAAGAATCTTTCTTTTACTTCCGTTTGGAAGCGCATCCTTGAATAATCAACAATTTCATTTTTTGCAAGTGCATTGCCATCTGGCGCGACTCGGAGAAATTTTTTTGAATGAAACTTACGTATTTCTTCATGGAAAATCTGAATCTGCAATGAAAAACATAGGCTCACGTTTGAAAATTCAAAGTTACCCACCCCTAACGCCCCCAGGGGGTGGGGTGTGGGGTAAATTTTTGCGTAGTCGCTTTTCCCCCTCGAAAATAAAAGGTTTTTATTATGGACATTTTCTTCGCTGGATGCGCATTTCTTGAGATATTTCAATGCCTCAAGATAAAAAAACACCCTGTATACTGTACTCGTTATCTCATTCGTCTCTTTGAATATACCATGTTACTTATAGAATTAAACTGTCAAAATTATACGTGACCTATATTTGATAGGCATTATGCAGCCGCACTTATTTCAATTATACTCACTTATATACATTTTTTTATGAAACAAAAATCATTATTTATGAAACTGATTGAATAATAATTATTGTTATAATTTTTGTTCTACTGTCAATAGCATTCCTTGTACCAAAACTTACTTTTATTTATCAATTTCCTACTATTCGTACTTGGATTTATTTGTGATTTTACAACTTTTGTTACCTTTAACATGAATAAATATAATATTACCATTCTTGTACTTGCCGGAGTTCTTTCACATGCGCATGTAGAGTTTTTGAGATTCCAATTTCTTTAGTAATTATGACATATCCACATACACTGCCATGCAGTAATGAACTTATCTAATGAACATCATATCGAAATCGATTCATAAATTTTTACTATTGGTACGTCTGCATTAGGGTACTATTTGTGCCAGATTTTTAAAAAAATATTTCGAGGACGCTATAGAGGTTTTTATGCCGAAAATTTGACTGTTTCAAGTTTCTAAGTTTTTATTTATACAATTCTAACCATTTCATCTTGTACCATGCAGGTAATTTCTTATCAGGGTGCCATGTAACCCGTAAGTTTTGTTAAGTTAAGATTAAAAGGTCAAATCGGTACCTCCATACTATATACGAGTACTCTCTTGTCTGGGGTTAGCAGTCTAAACTCTCCAATGGAGAGTTTGGACTGCTTTTCCAGATAGGAGAGTATAGCATAGAGGTACCGAAATACATCCTTAAAATATTTTAAAATTATAAAACTTCCTCGAAATATTACTCACCTTACTGACAACAATTTCGGATAAAGTTCCGAATAGCCCTTACCTCCGATTTTTTTTGAAACTCTGTATACTCATGTACTTTGACGCGTTAATTGCGAAAATCATAGTAAAAATTGACGCAAATTTTATTTCCATGGTGAAAAGCCATGAAAACCCCATAAAAATCATGGCTTTGCACGTTTATCTCGAGAACCATAAGAAATTTGACGAAATAATTCTTGCAAAAGTTGTAAACCTTTTAAAAATACACATTTTATTTTCCATCCAATTTTCTCGTACGAGTGACATTTTTCGAGATATTTAATGATAAAGATAAAAATTTCATACCTAGTCCCTGCCGAAAACGTAAGTATTCCTGTGACCAAACACTGCAGTTATATATTCCTTTAATTAATTTTATTTACGTCTCCCCATGAAACTCTAGAAAGGGGTAGGGGTTTGAGCAATATTATTTCTGTGGCCAGACAAAGGGGTGCCTTTCCGCATTGTAATTGATGTAACTGATGTTTCCCATGGATTCGCCATGAAAATAAAATTTTCGCCAATTTGCTCTACCATTTTCGCAATTACCGCGTCAAAATACGTGCGTATGTGGAGTTTCAAGAAAAATCGAAGGTAAAAGAAGTACATACGTTTTCGGCAGGGGCTAGGCCTGAAATTTTTATATTAATCATCAAATATCTCGAAAAATTTCACTTGTAGAAAAAATTAATGGGACTTGAAATGTGTATTTTGACTAAATCTACAACTTTTGTTAACATTATTTTCTTAAATTTTCAATCGTTCTCGAGATAAACATGAAAACCCATGATTTTTATGGGCTTTTCATGCTTTTCACCATGAAAATCAAATTGACGCCGATTTTCACTATGATTTTTGTAATCAGCGCGTCAAAATACATGAATATACGTAGTTTCAAAAAGATCGGAGGCAAGGGCTATTCGGAACGACACCCACAATTTCTACTATTGGTAAACAAAATTGAGCAATACTTGTCCTAGACTTCAAAAATAATTCTTTCAAAAAACTCAAACTTCGAAAAATTCTTGTAAAAGGAACATCTTTGGTACCTTTTTTTTTGAATTAATAAAAGAAAAGAAACATTTTTGACCTTATAACTACCTAACATACACTCAACTCTGGATTAAAATCACCTCAGCTCAAGTCCTTCCTAGGATTCTGCTGGCTCGCATTCGTAGACGAGGGAATGCGAGGGACAGGGAAAAAGGCGCGGCGACCTTGACGCAATTATGTAGTACCGTAGCGACAAAGCGGGCAGTGTCCTAGTCGGGTAATTTCATCAGTTCGTTTCAGCTTGCTTTCAGTGTTTTGGTTGGTTTTGGTTATACATTACAAAAATGTCAAAAGGGAAGCGTTTAACTTTAGAAGAGAAATATGAACTTGCAGACACAGTGAAATCAGGTGTTTCAGAACAATCTGTGTTACAGAAATATGGTATCTGCGAGAGAACGTGCAAGCGTGTGATAGCTCGCGAATCTGATTTAAGAAATGATGTTAAAAGCTATGAATATTTGAAGAAAAAATCGTCGAAAACGAGTGATAATATGATTTTGGATGTGTTAAAATGGTTCAAGCAAGTGAGACATAGGTAATCCTATATCCGGGCCGACCATTGAAGAGAAAGCTCTCATTTTAAACGAGAAGCTAAACAGTCCTCAAACGCTTGAAGTGAGCGAGCAGAAAAACAAATATTTTAACGTGTTATAGCGAAATTTTCTCTTAATTTCAGCTAAATATTTAGTTTACCCATGTCTCAGATAAATTGAACGCATATCATTCATCAATTAGAACAGGTTTTATTCAGATTATGTTTAGGTTTTCAAATATTCTTCAAAGATAACGTTCAATGAAACCTATGCTCTGTTTGACACGCTAAGAATATTTTTTTTGTTTATCATAAATGTGCAATACCCGGGCCGATACTTTTCGGATCGGATCTACCCATGTCAGATCCGATTAGAAAATTTGCATGCAAATGAGTATTTGGATCTGCTACCAATTCAAACAGTCTTCATAATTTTCAATAAATATTTGGTAGGCTTTTAGTGTACCGGTTGCGCTGTAGAGTCCTGTAGCACCTCCGGTTATGCAGTAAAATTAGGCTGCGTTTATGGTTGCGATGTTCAAAGAACTATGTCATACTTCCGGATGCAAGCTAGAATTATATTGTCATTTGTTTAGTCAATGTACAGATATTCGCCTTTGAACTGAAGTATGAGTTTTCAAACTGTCGAAGGAACTGTACTCGGACTCTCCGACGGTAGTGTAGTTCTTATTTAATTCTACTACACAGCCTTTACGCTTATCTTAACTCTTCTGCGCAGACTTGTTTGTTATACAACTCTACTGCGCAGCCTGCACTACTATATAAGCCTACTGCGCTGACATAAATGCTATATAAGTCGAATATACAGATATTAGTACAATATACACCTACTGCGCAGAATTGGCTGTTATAATCTTCTACTGTGCATGCTTGCATTCTATATAACGCTGCTGCGCATCTTTGCATGCGATATCACACTACAGCGCATCTGTGACTGTAGTATAACTTTGCTGCATAGCCTTATTTGTCATACACATTCAACACGCAGCAATAAAAACTACATAACTAATGCGCTACAGTAAATACTACAGAAGCCTACTACGCAACCGTAATTGCGACATAACTCTAATATGCAATTTTGAATGTCACGTAGGTCTATTGCGCAGCCAGAAGTGCAACCTAACTCTAGTGCGTAACCTTAAATGCTATATCACTCCACTGCGCACTCGGAAGTGCGAGATGAATCTAATGCGAAAGCATACATTTCAAGTACAACGGATTTCAATTCTACAAAGCAATGCAGACGAACAGAACCAACTCGATCTGGTATTTATTCGATCCGGATCTATCAAAAACCCGGAGGACCGAACCCAAAATTTTCGGGCCGGATCTCCTAATGCATACTGCTGAATCACTATTCTGTAAATAAAAAATATACTTCATTTATTTATTATATTTATAATTTATAAATTACTATAATATTTGGAATTTATCATTCTAGGAAAGTATATTTTTCATTCACAGAATAGTGATTTAATTATTATCTGGACATAAGTCCAGAGTTAAGTGTATGACGAAGTTTTTACATTGTTCAACTTTAAATACATAATTCACTCATAAATTACATGAACTGGGAAATCACGCTATTTTTTTTATCTATAATCCTTTTTTGATCGTCCTTTTCAAGGGTTTTGGAAATTGTTTAATGTGATGATCTAATGTTTGGAGTAGACATTGGCATTGTCCCTCTTGATTCGTAATGGATGACTTGAATCTTTGAACAAGGGCAGAACCGCGCTGCGTCACATCATTCACAGTTTTCAGTTAATTAAGTGTTTTTAGATCTATTATGAAATCAGGATCGCTTTCCAATGAGCTAGGGTCTTTCTTTATAAAGAGGTTACTGCTTTAGCTTTTTTGATTCTCGAGTTTCACCTGCAGAAAAACGATTAATGGTGCCGACTTCATAACAAAAAACAGCAAACATATCTTCACGGCTTAGAATTTTTCGATGTCGTTTTTAAAAAAAGACCCTAGCTTATGGGAAAGTGATCCTGATTTCATAACAGGTCTAGATAAACTTAAGCAACTGAAAACCGAGAATGATGTGGCGGAGCGCGGTGTCGCCCTTGCTCACAGACTCAATTAATCTTTCACAAATAAAGAGGGACAATACAAATGTCTACTTCAAAAAGTAGATCATCACATTCAACAATTTCCGAAACCCCTGAAAATGGCGACCAAAAAAAGATTATAGACGAAGAAATAGCATGACTCTCCAGTGCATGTAATTTATGAGTAAATTATGTATTTAAAGGTAAATAACGTAGAACCTTCGTTATGTATTAGTTAGTAAAACAACAATTTTTTTAATTGAATATAAAAAAACGTACACGTACTTTCCTTTTACAAGAATTTATCGATTTTTTTATTTTTTGAAAAAATTATTTTGAACTGTAGGAGAAGTATTGCGTATTTTTCTCCCCAATAGTAGAAATTGTTTTCAGTAAGCCCGAATAATAATGCTTTGACTGGATTTCGACTCGATTTAGTCTTGAGTTCGACTTCAGGATGGCGATTTCTGGCTGAGTCTTAAAAATGAGGCAAGACATCAGGCAGAGTCTCACTTTTATGGTCTCAGCAGGGTTGTTTCAAGTCGGCGCAAGCTTGTTTCAAGACGAACCCTTTTGGACTCAAAAATGAGGTAGTTGACAGATGCAAGGGAATTAAAATTATGAGAAAAGAATTGTCCAATTTTTAAATTAGTTGTTTTTAAGTTAAGAATTTAAAATCTGTGGGTCTTCACGACTGTAGCCATAAAAAATTTGCTTCAAAATATTAAAATTGTAATTTTCTATAAGGATCTCCTAAACCAGAAGAAATACTTAAAAACAGACAACGATTTCGATATCTTCGCCAAACAGGTATATACTAATACAAATGAAAATTCGTAAATGAATTGATTCAAAGTGGAAAAAGGAGGACAAATGGCCAAAATTCTCAAATATAGGGATTATAGGGGATTTTGAGAAAAATAGGTGGAAGAGGGGGAAGAATACGGAAAAAAGGGGAGTAGGAGACGAAAAGTGATCCCTGGAGATCATTTTCTTACCAAAAGAAAGAAATTTCCGACTCAAGGTTTTAGAAAATCTAAAAAAGAAGAATTTCATGAAGCACACTAGTCTGCATGTTAGAAATCATCAGAAAATGACTACAAAATTTAAAATTTTGAATTTAGTTAGATATATTTCAAATTCGTTTAAAATATGTTTACAATATGTGACCTGTCGCGAAGAAAGGAACCTTAGTCGGAAAGGCAAGATTT
>JAUMHM010131964.1:0-18734 GCA_032362435.1 Melikaiella ostensackeni
TTCTACTGGGAGCCGGTGTCATTTTCATGGATGGCAGTCGCTCCCAGGGGGACCCTGCGGTGGTTGTTTGACCAATTATATATATATATATATATATATATATATAGGTCGTTCAACGTCAACCGGATCAGAGCTGCCGCCAAAATTTGACGTGACGAAATAATATGCCTAAGGGCTACAAAATAACATATGCACCTTTACAAAAATCAAGATGGCGGCATCAATATGGCAGCCAAAAACTATACAAATTTTAATATATGACCAGCAACTTTAATCTAAGATTCTTCCAACACAGACATTCGTACTCAAAACAATTCAAACGTAGGTTCCGGAAGTAGTGATCGATGATGTAGTAAAATGAATTTCAAATGACAAAATGGCGGATCCAACATGGTGGACTTTGCCCAGAACTCGATGTAAATGCTTCTAAGAACACCATATTTGTTTGAAAATGGATTGGCAGGGATTTGAAATGTCACTCATCTCAAATCTGATGTGAAAGATTCTATATCATAAAATGGCGCACCCAAGATGACGAATAAGTTGCCGAAATCTGCATGAAATTTGTTGAGGAACACTGGAACGGTTTAAAAATGAATTTATGTTGGTTTTCAAGATCGGTAGTTACGAATCGGCTGTGACAAATTCAATATAGCGGTCTCATGTCCGCTATATTGAACTTTCAAAGTTCATTAAGATGATTTTCAAGATCGCTCTTCAAAGTATAGTGAGAGAAATGTGAGAATTCAATACTGCATAATATCTATATCATCTTTTGCATCAGAGTATCTCTTCACTGTTAGTTTATTACTGGAAGTTGGGATAAATGCATGATTGCTCTGGATTTTTTTCACAGCAAGTGGTTTAGGGAATCTCTTACTCAGTCTCTGCAGTAACTTCTCATGGTCCTTCTTGGTATAATGGAAGAATTGTATGTTATGAAATTTTTTCTTGGCCCATGCGAAGAGAGGAGTCGAATCCAAAATAGCATTTCGGGGTTCAGCTTTCAAACTGTATCGAGTCGCTTCACATTTCAGGCATGTTCCAAGACCATCGCAAGCGCATTTGTCATGCGACGTAGCATAGCAGTACCATTCCGCTTCAATCTCAAAATCAACTTTATGATTTATGAGATGCATCATTTGAGTTTTATTCTTGAAATATTGTTTACCACCATCACTTACGCAATAATTTTTTTTTACTTTTGGACATCCCTTTTTGATCTTTCGTATTACATTCTGCTGCATCAAATACATTGCAGTTGCATCTGGAGTTGTACAATTTGACAGTAAAATCATGCTATGATGTTTTAACTCCTCATCAGAGCGATAGTGAAATACAACAGTGAAAACGGTACACTGGTCATTATTATAATGGAAGGCCTGCACTGCATTCTGAACAACGCACGCATAATTTTCCGCGAAATCACAGTGTAACAATACTTCATCGTCTTTTAAATTTTCCTTCTTGTCAGATAAAAATTTAGTTGTTCTTTTAAATTAAAACTGTGAGTTATGAGGACTTACAAGCATTGGCACAATTCTTCCACGAATTCATCCGAGGGAAGACATTCTTGCTTAAGGGTACATCGATCAGTAGATGTCTAAGTACTATATATGGTATTACCTGCTCTATGCTATTCTGTTCTAACAATTTCCGAATAATGTCAGAAAACTTCGCCATATCAGGGCATTTCTTACATTTTAGCAAATGAAAAGCAGTTGTAGGTTTTTTTACAGAAAACTATTTTAATGCAATTCTTGTAGTCACCCAATTCAATTTCAGAATCTCTGCTTAAGTGTTTTAGATTCATTGAGTCAATCATTAATTTAACGTTTTGATGAATTGTACATATACAGACGCTGTGCGTTCCTGATTCTCCAGCTATAACACACCATTTTGACCGCAACTCAGCAAATTTAGATGAACCAATAGGGTGTTGTGGATACTTTTCCTTGAACATCGAGTGCAAAACTTTTATATCATACATCAATAAATGTTTTTGTTTAACTTCCTTGTGACCATAAACTTTTACAACAACTGTATCTTTTTTGTTGGACATGATCTGACCATTTGCATCATTTTCGTAAAACTCAACTTCTTTCTCCACAGTTTTTTCATCCAAATTTTTTCCCTTCTGGAATAGTGGTACTGCTAATACTCCACCTGAATGTTTTAGATCCTTGGATTGTTTTGCCATCCTATAAGAACATTGAAATTCTTCACTGATTTGACAAATTCTCCAACAATCGGGGGCTACTGTTAGTATAGATTTACGCAAAGGATCATTGTCTGGCAAATTTCGGAATTTCTCTTTCAGACCATTCAGAAGTTCTTTTAATTGTTCTTCTCTAGATTTGCATATCTTTTCAGGAGAAGGCTCTCCTTCAAAGAGTTATCAATTTCCATCGAATCTTTAGTATTATTACTTTCTGGAGGATGGTCTTTTCATGCAGAGTAAAAAGTTTCCCTGCACCTGTGGCATATTTTTGATCGTACATATAAATTTGGATACACGTTTAAAAGAGCTTTTGAAATCTTCCTCAAGTCTTTACCACAATGCCCTTTTTTCTGCATTGGGTTACAGCATCTCTTAGAATGAAGCTTCTGTGACTTTTCCGCTACTTCGATTTTATCAGCTATTTCTAAAAATAGCGTTGCAAGTAGCTAATTGACTAAAAATTCAAAACGATTTCATGAAAAAGCTTCAGAAAAAAAAACAATGTCAAAGATTCAAACTATCATAGGAACCGTAGGATTTCGTCCAAGCAATAAAGTAACAACTCGACAACTATCTTGATGAAAACTTTTTGATTGTTGATTGCTGATACCTGTATTACTTTTTTCAACAGTCCTTTTTAGGATACTGGAACGGCACTTGAGATTTGTATTCTCTCATTGTGGTAAGGACTAGAGGAAGATTTCGAAAGCTGTTTTAAACGTGTATCCAAATCTACATGTACGATCAAAAATATGCCACAGGTGCAAGGACACTTTTTACTCTACACGAAAAGGCCATTCTTCAGAAAGTAATAATACTAAAGATTCGATGGAAATTGATAACTCTTTGGAGAAGCCTTCTTCTAAAAAGATATGCAAATCTAGAGAAGAACAATTAGAAGAACTTCTAAATGATCTGAAAGAGAAATTCCGAAATTTGCCAGACAATGATCCTTTGCGTAAATCCATACTAACAGTAGCCCCCGATTGTTGCAGTATTCGTCAAATCAGTGAAGGATTTCAATGTTCTTATAGGATGGCAAAACAATCAGATGGAGTATTAGCAGTACTACTATTCCAGAAGGGAAAAAATTTGGATGAAAAAACTGTGGAGGAAGTAATTGAGTTTTACGAAAATGATACAAATGGTCAGATCATGTCAAACAAAAAAGATACAGTTGTTGTGGAAGTTGATGGTCACAAGGAAGTTAAACAAAAATATTTATTGCTGTATGATATCTCATAAATCATGAAGCCAAGAAAAAATTTAATAACATACAATTCTTCCAATATACCAAGAAGGATCACGAGAAGTTACTCCAGAGACTGAATAAGAGATTCCCTGAACTACTTGCTGTAAAAAATATTCAGAGCAATCATGCATTTATTTCAACTTCCAGTAATAAACTAACAGTGAAGAGATACTCCGATGCGAACGATGAGATAATTATTATGCAGTATTGAATTCTCACATTCCTCACACTAGATTTTGAAGAGCGATCTTAAAAATCATCTTAATGAACTTTGAAAGTTCCACATAGCGGACATAAGACCGCTATATTGAATTTGTCACAGCCGATTCGTAACTAACAATCTTGAAAACCAACATAAATTCATTGTTAAACCGTTCCAGTGTTCCTAAACAAATTTCATTCAAATTTCGGACACTCATTCGCCAACTTGGGGGCGCCATTTCATGATATAGAATCTTTCACATCAGATTTGAGATGAGTGACATTTCAAATCCCTGACAATCCATTTTCAGACAAATAAGGTGTTCTTAAAAGCATTTCCATCGAGTTCTGGGCAAAGTCCATCATATTGGATCCACCATTTTGTTATTTAAATTCATTTTACTAGATCATCGATCACTACTTCCGGAACCTACCTTTGAATTGTTTTGAGTACGACTGTCTGTGTTGGAAGACTCTTGGATTGAAGTTTCTGGTGATTTATTGAATTTTTCACAGCTTTTGGCTGCCATAGTGATGCCGCTATCTTGATTTTTGTGAAGGCGCATACGTCATTTTGTAAGAAAGAGACCCAGCTTCAAAATAACCCCACATACATATTTTTTCATCGCTTCAAAGTTTAGTGGCAGCACTAATTTGGTTTATTTCCTGAAATTTCTGAGTTTATGGCCGCTATATTGATGCCGCCATCTTGCTTTTTTGTGAAGGCGCATACGGTTTTTTGTAGTTTTGTGTCCAAGCTTTAAAATGAGCCCTTAGGCATATTATTTCGTCACGTTAAATTATAGCGGCAGCTTTGATCCAGTTGACGTGGAACGACCCATATACATAAATGCTGTAAATGAGGTTCAACCACGCTCTGCTACCATTCGGTTCGGTTCCTTTGGAATCTAAACAGAGGGCCTATGACACAGCCAATGGACGCGTCCTCAGGTTGCGGATAAAAGGCCCCTGTACCGAGGGCTTCTGCTGAAGAGGTTAACGAAGCTTGATAAGCAATCGCGGATAATTTTACAGGGATGGCCCCGAAGGAAAAGCTTCCTGGAGTTTCGAGACCTTACCCTTGCATGCGCGGCCCCGCAAGGGTGGACGAACCCTTTCTCTAGCTGCTCGCGGGAACAACTATGGCAACACCAATCGCAATTGTGAATGCGGTTTAAAATAATCGAACGCGCAATGCACCCAAGAATGGGTTGGCAAATAGTGCCGATCGTCCTGGAATTCGGGGTGCTGAAAATAATTTGAATAAAAATACGATGACGGACTGGCGAGACGATGGACGTGTTATGTAGATGGATCGACTCAGGGATGACGTGCTGGATTGCAACGACGCCAGCATTATCCCTGATCGCAAAGGTTACATAGCGCGCCTGCACTCTCTGTGGTGCCTGGACACCCAGAGCTTTCGCACCTTTCACAACAGTTGTTGCGAAGCCGCGTAGAAAACCTAACGCGAACAGAATACATGCGTAGAAAGCTTCCCCAACCGTTGCAAAAACAAGCCGCAGGCGGAAAAGAGAAAGCGATTTTATGACCAGCCGCGGAAAACAGGCATCCTCCGAGAGATGATTTCGATTTTGGACAAAAAAGAACATTATCATTCATGTTCCTTCTAAGCCGCAAGATCTGGCAGAAATGGATGCCGCCCTTCTCGTGGATTTCTTGGAGGAGTCCGACCTCTGGACCATCACTTGTTCAATTTATGATGCGGCGAGATTTTTGGCTGATCCAAAACGAAGGGTAAAGCCGACGATGGATCAGAAGACCAATAGGCGCTTGCATCAACTGAACTGATGAGTTAGGTGGAATCAATAGTTTTCCGCTGACCCATCGCGCTCTTTCAGCGACCCTCTGTTTCTGTCAAAAATCTGCTAAAGTTCGAGGGAGTCGAGAATTTTTGGAGGAAGATTTACGAGGTTTTGACTTCTATTGAATGAAGACACTGATAACATCATCCGTTTCAAGGAGCTGTACGAAAACCTTATAAAGTTGGAGGAGGTATACCCACTAATCTCTGCCGAAGAGGTGAAGAAAGTACTGAAGGGCATGAAGAACTTCTCCGCTGCTAGACCAGATGGTATCAAGAACTTCTATTGATAGAAGCTTACTTCTATACACCAGCATCTGGCCCGGATCTGTGTGGATAGTGTTTTACGGACAACGTGGCTTGAGAAGAGGCGCAGCAGGCTGTCGGGAGAACCTGCTTATCGACATGAGCGTCTGCAAAGACGGTGCAGCCTACAATCGCAAACTGTCAATGGCTAGAAGGTTCATCCACACACATAGTGGGATGCATAGAGAGATAGATGCTCCTTTTTGAGAACCAGATTCACTATTTCATCTGGAAAAGATCTGAAGCGAGGACGGTTTGCTGGCATTCGCGACGACCCTGAGCTCGTCGACAGGAGTGCTATTAGACTTCTTGGCGCTGGAGAGACCTACCAATATCTGGGTGTGCCTGAGAGCCGCATTCAGGATATAACATCAGTGAAGGAGGCTCTTTGAAGCAGATACAAGCGTCTCCTCCGACAGGTTTGGTCTTCCAATCGATCGGCGTTGAACAAGATATCTGCGACTAATATGCTTGCCGTTCTGGTTCTACTCTATTCGTTTGGGATGGTTTCACGGATGAAGTATGAGCTCTCGGCCCTCGGCATCGACACGCGTAAGATCATGCATATGAAGACAAGCTTGCGTATCGTCTCGTCCGTTCCGCGCTTATATATATCATGCCGTAAAGGCGGGCGCGGACTTCTAAATTCTCAATGTCTTTATAACCGAATTATCCTGGGTGCAGCTCACATCATAAACGAGAGAGATTCTCTGCTGGCAACGGTCAGAAATTACGAGTTAAATGGGAAGGGATTGTTGCTCTAGAAAGCCGCGCAGCAGGCGGCTGAGACCCTTGGCCTGGATCTTTATATCAGACGAGAGGAAAGTGCATTACTCCGTCTAGATTCCTTTCTTCTAAAAGCACGGGTGAAGAAAGCAGAGGTCAAGAACTTTTGTGAACAACTCCACGACAAGACACCTTAGCATACCGTAGCGGCATTTTGCGTCAAGGAGTTCTTAGCGATAGGTGCAGAGCGTGTCGTGCACACTCTGAGGACGTTGGACACATACTATCCGGGTGTCACACTCACGCAGAAACGTTTTATATTTACAGACTCAGTGCGGCCCTAAAAGTGTTTTATTACCATCTTTGTCGCTCTTGCGGTGTTGGCCGCGACACTGCCCTGGCGAACGCTCCAAGGGATATTGAGTCAATTGTTGAAAACGAGAAGTGTCGAATTTACTGGAACTAATAGTTCTCATTATAGTCCCTACTGAACACTGGAGGCCTGACATCCTACTCCTTGACGTCGAGAAACGAACAATGTTCGTGATCGAATTTTCGGCTCCGGTCGACAGCAACATCATAGTCAAGGGGAAGGAAATGGGGGAGAGGTATCGAGACCTTATAAGGGAGCTGCGGGAAATGTTCCGACAATATTCGGTTAAATTGATTGTCCTTGGCATCGGTGCTTTTGGAAGGGCGAAGCCATCACTGGTTCGTAACCAGGAAGCCATTCTCGCGTGCCAGAAACTTGCCAAGGCACTTGCGAGATGAATGCAGAGAGCTATGATTCTTGGATCGTTCCGTGTCCTCAAGATATACGAGGGTCTCGCAGGTCCTTCATTGTGATTCCATCATACCATGTGGTCACCCATATCACGGTTGTGAGGCGCGGCTATAGGTATGATTTACCGTAGTTCTACTGGAAGCCACTGTCATTTTCCTGGACGGCAGTCGCTCCCAGGAAGACCCTGCGGTGGTTGTTTGACCAATTTATATATATATATATATGTATGTATGTGTGTGTGTGTGTATTTATGCATGTGTATATGTACTCATGTATGAATAATGTAAATTTCTGGATTTACAGGTATGTGATTTAGCATTATTATCAACGTCTCACCTGAAACGCCACATGCGAGTTCACACAGGGGAAAAGCCGTACAGCTGTAATTCATGTGGAAAACGTTTCGCAGAAAGATACAATTTATTTGCCCATAAAAAAATCCATTATCCTCTTCATATTTTGTCAAAAGAGGCAAATAAAGCACCTTATGAGTACGTAGAGTATTTCGAATTTCAAAACTACATTTCATGCTCGAATTCTTATCCCATTTCAATACTTGAAACATTAAAAAAATTAAAGTTGATATTTTTACGACTTCCAGGTGCAAACAATGCGACGCTTTATTTGACAAAAAGGGAAAATTCGAAGAACATGTGATGGAGAATCACAATTCAATAACCGAAGTTTTTAATTCATGGATAGGTCACACGGTTGATATTGAACCACAACCACTTATTATCGACCAAGCGCCAAAATTCTACTCAGCCCAAAACCAGGTACAAAAAGTAAGTGGTGAAAATACCGACTTAGTTGATCAGTGGGTGGATTTAAATTACTCTGAGCCTAAAGAATTGGAGTCTTTGAAGATGATACAGCCAAATAATTCAGTGGAGCATATCAACTCAAATTCGTTGCCAGCCGCATTGGATGGCGAAACAATTTTGGCGGGTAGCGAAAGTAATAATAAGAATTTACAAGTAATTATTCGGGCTTGTCATAATGGAGATCTTTGACCAAAAATGCCGAAAATGTAATGCTTTCCTATTTGAAAATAAATGTTCTACGCTCGTTGGTGGGCAGATCTGATGGCAGCTTGCAATAAGCATCTGAGATTTTGTTATTTCATTTCTTACTGCATTATTCTCTCCTTCTAGATTATTGATACATACAATTCTCACAAGACTTGTAGATTAAAGTAATTATGTTTTCAAAAAGACGACGATATTATCAGTGGTAGTAATAACGATGTTACCACATATTGACACGAAAGCTTGGTGGTTACCGGATAGTGTAAATATATCGACTGTCCCGAACAATTTTTGCCGAAAACAGAGCGTATCAATTATATTATGCTTCGCCAGAGTATCGTATTTCCATCTATAAATATATAAATATGCGATGTTCTAGCGAAGTATAGTATAGTTTATACGCTCTGTTTCGGAAAACTTTGTTAGTGACTTATTCTTCGGGGCAGTCGATGTACGTATTAACCAATTTGCCTTTCCGACGAGGTTATTTGAGATTGAATGAAATATATTAAATATTTTCAATCGACTGTGATAATTGAAAACATTTATAAAATATTCCAAACTGAACCGTTATAATTCGAGCACAGTTAAACAATCTTAAATTGATACGTTCAAAATTGAATAATTTCTTATTGTATTGTATTTTGCTCTCTTCCTTTTACGGGTTTAAGGGCTTCCTCTACCTTTACAATTGTTTACAATTTTGACTTATTTCACCGTATTTTAACTACACCTCAAATTCTAACGTTTCGACTCATTACTACGCTAAAAGTGTGCGCACAAGCGAACTCCCAGGGAGAATAATCGCTTATTATTCATTTACTTAACTCCTAAATTATAAAATATTGAATAATTGTACATGATTTTAGTATCAATAATCGAGCCAAGAGCTGCCTGACTTCGGTGAACTGAAGAATGTTACTTCGTCGGCCCTACTTCTCATACGGTAACATCGCTTCGAATGGGCTAATTATATCAGTAAAAAAATTGAAAGCCTATTAGAAGAAAGAATGAGAATTCTCTTATTTTATTTGTTGCTTAGAGAAAAGAATTGATCGTCCATTATAAAAACGTAGTTTTCCTTTAATCACAACCGATTATAAATTCGCATAATTGAAATCTGTAAAACTCCATTGGTCGGCAAAATGTCATTCTTGAACGAGATAAAATTTTCGTGAGTATCGTTAATCATAGTCAATATTTCAATTCTTGCAGAGTGTCCATCAACCGGGAAACTCGGGAAATAGCCGGGAACTAGAATAAAAGCGATAATTAACTGGGAATACAAATTCCAACCGGGAATAAATTTAAAGTTTCCGAAAATGTAATACTTTTTATTAATCGTGATAATAAGCCAAATTAGTTTCAATGTTAATTGCTTCATATTGTAATAAATATGACAAAAGAAAAGTATTAAGAAATTAGAACATTCCAAAAATGTAATAACAATTAAGAATAATAATTGAAGATTTTATCGGTTTTGATATTTGAAACCGGGAAATAACCGGGAATTTGGTGGGTAAAAATTAGTAGACACTCTGTCTTGTAAAATTAGCAAAATGATGAAAAAGCTAACCAAATTTATCATAGTTGAATATTTTTTAATAATTAATTGTATTGTTATAAATAATAGTAGGGTATTTTCTAATGATTCGGGATATTCATTGAGTGATATTTTCTTTACTTAATTCAATTCAAAGTAATACAATATACACATATTAAAAAACAAAATAGGTAAATAAGATTTGTCATTGTCATTGAGAAATCGCATGAACGAATTCATAGTTTGAGCGATTTAATGGAAGTCAAAGGAATTCATACAAGTTAAAGGGAATTCAAGCGGCACTCAAAGGGCTTAAAAGAGTGAACAGAATTAAAACAAAATCTCATGAATTCAACTGAGATCCGAAGAATTGAAGCAAATTTATGGGAAATCGGCGGAATTTGAAAGAATTCTAGTAAATTCAATGTGAGGCCGTAGCCGAATATATCCGGCTCAAAGCATGATTGAGCTACCCCAGCTGTATCTGGTTCATATTTGGGGGGCGTAGGGGGGGGAAGATTACTATAAGTGTAAGTACTTTACGTGATGCGCCATCTTTAAAAAAAGTTCATTTCAGAAGTTATAAGTAAAACTCTAAAAATCGAAAAAAAATTTCTCTGAAACCACTGGGTCGATTTTAAAGTTGAAAATAGGGACAACTGAGGAACGTTTAGAAAAAATGTCAAAATGAATCTGATCAACTGGAAAGGGCAGCAAAACACGATCAAAATTTTTAATGTATCCTCAAGTGATTTTTTTCGAGGAACTCCACAGTCTTTCTTCTGTAACAGACCTGCATCACAAGTAGGTTAAACAGAGGTATTACCGACACCTTAAGAGCAAGTTTTTGGAAAATGAAGAATATTAATTCATCAGTTTCCTATCTTGTAACAAAGATAACTTAATGTGAAAGGGTAGATTTTTTCTCGCTTCTGAACATTACGTATTAATATCGTTATTTTTCGTCAAACTCTTGTTATATTCATTGGAAGGTATTTTATTCAAAGTCAAAAAATGATACCATACTCGTAATTCCAATGAACGATAACCCATGTTTAGTGAGCGACACATATATTGATTTCAAATTTAGAGAATTATTCGTTGAAATTTGTATATAAATTCAATCAATTCAGACAATGGAGAACAGAATTTTATATAATCTTTGAGTGTTTTCGCAAGAAGAGAAGTTTTCGTTTTAGAAGAACACCTTCGATATTGCGTGGTTATGTTAACTTCACGATGTTCACGACTTTGCCAAATTTATGTTTGATGTCGCTAATGGATTTTTGAGGTTCGAATACCCGAAACTAATTGAATAGCTACTAAATATTAATTATTTGAAGGAACAAAAATTTTAGGAACTGAATGAATGTACACGAATCATAAGAACATGGATATCAATAAGAATAGTGAGTATAACTCCCTAAAAACTTTCTCAAATTGTTAGGTGTCGTTCACTGGCAGATGTATGTTTCGTTCACTGATTTTGAAGGTGCGATAAAAAAAATTACAACTATAATATATCTATTTGAGTCTTAGAATAATATTTACATTTAATTATATTACTAAGCATGATGGTTTAATTTCTGAAGGAATTGCTATGAAAGAAATACCTTTCCTTTAAGTTTCACAGGCCTTTCAAAATAACAACATCACTCATTTTTACAGCGAAAACTTGTCCTCTTTTAGATGGCAACGAAACGTTCACTTCGCTCCTATCATTTTCCTAATACGTCCAGGTCTCGATAGCATACAAGACTGTGGGTGCAAGCTCATAGTTATATATTGCAGTTTCAGGTTTATTTGTTACATTTTTACTTCTAGTAATAGCTTGTACACTGACGATCATCTTTCTACCCTCCTTGATACGTCTGGATATCTCTGCATCCATCTTTTCGTGAGCAATAAAAAAACTTCCAAGATATACGAACTCATCAACTTGTTCTATTCTGTCTTTGTTCAAGGCAATGTTGCATACTGTTTTCTCACCCTTTCTTTGAAACACGATAATTTTTGTTTTATTTTCGTTAATCTTAAGACCCATACTCTTCATGCCGGTATCCAGTCTGCTCATCATTCTCTGCAAATCGTCGACTCTTTCTGCCGTAACAATCTTGTCATCTGAAAACGCCAGTCCACGTACCTTCACTGTCCCGAGATCAACACATTTTTCGTCTAAGAGAGCCATTCTTAGACATTTGTCCATGTATATATTGAACATCCAGGAGAACATAACCTAGCTTTGCCTAACGCCCTGCTTTAAATCAAACCAATCTCTCAATGGTCCATTCACTCTTACACTCGCTTGACTACTCTTTCCAGATCAACAAATGCATAGAAAACTCTTTTGTTTACTCTAAAACTTTTTTCTGTGATCTGCCTCAAGCTAAATATCTGATCCGCACATGATCTCCCTGGCATGAATCCACATTGTACTTCCAAGATTCTCCCCTTAGTTATTCCCATGACCTTCTCAATGAGGATTTTGGTAAATATTTGCCCACGGTACTTAGTAGGCTAATCGCTCTATAATTAGCACATACGTCCTAATCACCCTCGCCCTTGTAGATTGGGACGATGATCGCCTTTTTCCAATCATTTGGGACTTCACTATGCATATCACACATATTCATAAATTAGCTCAGCCACACAAACAAATATCCGCCATGGCTCTTAAGAATTTCAGCGGTGATACCATCCATACCAGCAGCCTTACCATTCTTCAGTTTCTTAATCACGATATAATGTCATCGATAATGATTTTTTCTTCGCTACCTACAACGGGATTGTCCAACGTATTCTCTCCAATGTCAAGGCCGTAATGCTTCATAGCTTGACCTCCATACAACTTCCTGAAAATATCTCTCATACAGTCTTACACTTTGTTCGAATCCTATACCATTTCACCATCAGTGTTCTTGATTTCGACTACCTCAGTGCTAGAAACTTCCTTTTCTAATCTTCTTAACCCATTTCCAAAATGATTTCTTATTTCCTTCAAAGTCATTTGCATTTTTTTATCTTCTTCTGCTTTGATTTTATTCTTGCTTCTTTGACCAGTATCTTGGCTTTTCTGTTTTTATCTCTATAATCATTTTCTAATCTAGGTCTGTCCTCATCGCTAAGATCTTTACTATTTAACATTCTCGAGTACACTTGCTTCTTCTCGTTGACAGCCATGCGAATTTCATCATTCCACTAAGCATCTCAGCCTTTCTTCCTACAGCCGCAGTACCGCACACCCCAGATGCATTCTTGAAGATGCTATTCCGTAGTATTATCCATGCACCTTCTAAATTTTTATTGTTCAATTTAGTCTTTCAGTCTTCTTCATGATGTCCTGAATATTTATTCTGCTTTTCACGATGTACAAATTGTACGTCTAATTTCTGCAAATTCTCTATTCTTACTCGCGTGTGCTTCGCTCGTTATTATTTCTTCTTCACCTTCACCCTAGACCTAGACTCATTTTTGAAACTAAGAGGTAGTGATCCGTTCTGCACTCAGAGCCTCTCATAACACTTGTATTCCTTGCAAGCCCTCTCAGTCTCTCATCCGCTACTACAAAGTGAATCATACTGCGGCTTTGGCCTCTGCATCAAGTATACATGTGGATGTTTTTATGTCAGACCGACTCCTTGGATACCATATGATTGATTATCTACTCCTTACCAAAGTTCGCGTCCGTTCTCCATGTTTCTCACTTCGAATCCCTTCTTCTTTGTTTCCAGTACAAACAAAATATCTAGCTTGCTCACGCGCATTGTATCCCGCAGTTCCTTTTCTTTAAGATCATTTACACCTATAGCATTCCAAACACCCAATCTCCATTCATCGCCTGAAACTTTTCCGAGGACATGCCTTTCGTCAACAGAAGTGTTAATCCTAACCGAAGCTACATTATTATTAGTATTATTCATTGTTGAAAGTATACACTCAACTGAAACTTGATGCGAGAAATTCATTTAAATGCTCACTAGACGTAAAGAATATTTGAAAAGGCTGAAAAATAATGAAAAATAAGCCAGTGGAAAAATCTGGCAGAAGTTCTAAATGTATTTTTCAGAAAAGCGATCTGTCTCGTGACGCAGTATGTTAGCGACTGCTATGGAAAACACTCTCGAATTGGAATTTGAAACTCTGGCAGGCTAACCGAAAAAGCTTCTCAAATTTCCCGCGTAGATTTGGAAAACCTGTTCTTTTTTGAAACTATGGCCTTTGAAAAGTTTATGTTTTACACAAAATAAAATGCTACAAGTAAAATACGCATCGTCAATTGCGTTGTCGGTGGCAAAACTACCCAATATACGTGAAGAATATTTAAAAACACTGAAAAATAATGAACAATAAGCGCGTGGAAAAACGTGACAAAATTTCTAAATGTATTTTTTAGGAAAGCGATTTGTCTTGCGACACGGTATGTTATCGATTGCTTTGGAAAGGACTCTTGAAATGAAATCTGAAACTCTGGCAGGCTAAGCGGAAAAGCTTTTAAGATTTCCTGCGTAGATTTCGAAAACCTGTTCTCTTTTAAAACTAAGGCTTTCGAAAAGCTTATGTTTTACACAAATGAAATGCTACGAATAAAACACGCATCGTTAATTGCACTGTCGGTGGAAAAAATTCCCACTATACGTAAAGAATATTTAAAAATACGGAAATATAATAAAAAATACGCGCATATTACGTATTTATTATACGTAGATCTTACAATTTTTAAATGTATTTTTTAGAAAAGCGATTTGTCTCGCTACACAGTATGTCTCACACAAAATAAAATGATTCAAACAAAATACTCAACGTTAAATGCGTGTCGGTAGCAAAAATGCCCACTACACGTGAAGAATATTTAAAAACACTGAAAAATAATGAAAAATAAGTGCGTGGAAAAACCCTACAGAATCTCTAAATGTATTTTTTATAAAGGCGATTTGTCATGCTACACAGTATGTTTCCCACAAAATAAAATGCTACAAACAAAATACTCAAACGTCATATGCGTGTCGGTGGCAAAAATGCCCACTACACATAAAGAATATTTGAAAACACTGAAAAATAATGAAAAATAAGCGCGTGGAAAATTCTGACAGAATTTCTGAATGTATTTTTCAGAAGAGTGATCTGTCTTACGACACGGTATGCTTCACACAAAATGAAATGCTACAAATAAAATACCCATCGTCAGTTGCGTGTCGTTGGCAAAAATGCCCACTACACTTAAAGAATATTTGAAGACACTGAAAAATAAGCGTGTATAAAAATGTGACAGAATTTCCTAATGTAGTTTTTAGAAAAGCGATCTGTCTCGTGACACGGTTTGTTATTAACTGCTTTGGGAAGGACACTCAAAGTAAAACTTGAAACCCCTCTAGGCTAACCGACAAAGCTTTTTGAAATTTCCTGCATAAATTTGGAAAACCTATTCCTTTTGAAAACTGAGGCCTTTGAAAAGTTTATGTTTCACACAAAGTAAAATGCTACAAATATAAAACTCATCGTCTATTGCGCTGTCGGTAGCAAAAATGCCCATCACACGTAAAAAATATTTAAAAACACCGAAAAATAGTTAAAAGTACGCGCGTGGAAAAAATTTGACAATTTCTAAATGCATTTTTCAGAGAAGCGATTTGTCTCGCTTCACAGTATGTTTCACACAAAATGGAATGCTACGAATAAAATACTCATCATCAATTGCGTTGTCGATGGTAAAAATGCCCACTGCACGTAAAGAATATTTTAAAATAATGATAAATAAGCGCGTGGAAAAATCTGACGGAATTTCTAGATGTATTTCTTATAAAAACTACCTGTCTCGCGACACGGTATGTTATCGACTGCTTTGGGAAGGACGTTTGGAGTGAAATCTGAAACTCTGGCAGGCTAATCGAAAAAGTTTTTAAAATTTCCTGCGTAGATTTCTAAAACCTGTTCTCTTTTAAAACTAAGGCCTTCGAAAAGCTTATGTTTTACACAAAATAAAATGCTGCGAATATAATACGCATCGTAAATTGCGTTTTCGGTGGAAAAAAGGCCCACAACACGTAAAGAATATTTAAAAATATTGAAAAATAATGAAAAATAAGCCTGTGGAAAAATCTGACAATTTCTGAATGTATTTTTTAGAAGAGCAATCTGTCTCACGATAGAGTATGCTTCACACAAAATGAAATACTCATCGTCAATTGCGTGTCGTTAGCAAAAGTGCCCACTACACTTAAAGATTTAGAAAAGCGTCTTGTCTCGCTACACAGTATGTTTCACGCAAAATAAAATGCTACAAATGATATACACATCGTCAGTTTCGTTGTGGGTGGCGAAAATGCCCACTACACTAAAGAATGTTCAAAAACACTCAAAAATAGTGAAAAATAAGCACGCGGAAAAATGTGACAGAATTCCTAAATGTATTTTTCAGAAAAGCGATCTATCGCGTGACATGATTAGTTATTGACTGCTATGGAAAGTTCTCTCGAAGTGAAATTTGAAACTCTGGCAGGCTGACCGACAAAACAGTCTGCTCAACATTCTCTGCAAATCGTCGACTGTTCCTGCCGTAAAAATCTTGTCATCTGCAAACGCCAGTCCACGTACTTTCACTGTCCCGAGATCAAGACCTGTTTCGTCTAAGAGAGCCATTCTTAGACATTTGTCCATGTACATATTGAACATTCAGAATTTCAGCGGTGATACCATCCGTACCAGCAGCCTCACCATTCTTTAGTTTCCTAATCTTTATTGTCCAATTCAGTCTTCCAGTCTTCTTCATGATATCCTGAATATTTATTTAGCTTTCCACGATGTACAAATTGTACGTCTGGTTTCTGCAAATTCCCTATTCTTACTCGCATGTGCTTCGGCTTATTATTATTTCTTCTTCTCCTCCACCCTGGACCTAGACTCATTTTTGAAACTAAGAGGTAGTGATCCGTTTTGCACTCAGAGCCTCTCATGACACTTGCATTCCTTGCAAGCCCTCTCAGTCTCTCATCTGCTACTACAAAGTCAATCTTACTGTGGCTTTGGCCTCTACATCAAGTATACATGTGGATCCTTTTATGACTGAACCAAGTATTTGTAATAAACGAGCCTTTTTCAAAGCATAAGCTAATCAGTCTATCCCTGTTACCGTTCGTTTTTGGGTCTTCGAAATAACTCAGTAGCCTGTCGGTACCTTCGCGCTGCACAACAATACAGCCAATCATATTTCCGAGTAAAATTATTCTTTTGCCATTCATCGCCTGAAACTTTTCCAAGGACATGCATTTCGTCAGCAGAAGTGTCAATCCTATCCGAAGCTACATTATTATTTGTATTATTTATTATTGAAAGTATACAACCAACTGCAAATTGATGTGAGAAATTGATTGCAATGCCCACTAGACGTAAAGAATATTTGAAAAGGCTGAAAAATAATGAAAAATAAGCCAGTGGAAAAATCTGGCAGAATTTTTAAATGTATTTTTTAAGAAAAGGATCTGTCTCGTGACACGGTATGTTATCAAATGCTATGGAAAAGACTCTCGAATTGAAATTTGAAACTCTGGCAGGCTAACCGACAAAATTTTTGAAATTTTCTGCGTAAATTTGGAAAACCTATTCTCGTTTAAAACTGAGGGCTTTGAAAAAATTCATCTTTATCAAACGAGATAAAATGCTACAAATAAAATACTCATCGTCAGTTGCGTTGTCGGTGGCAGAAATTCCCACAACACGTGAAGGATATTCAAAAGCACTCAAAAATGATGAAAAATAAGCGCATGGAAGAATCTTACAGAATATCTAAATGTATTTTTTAGAAAAGCGATCTGTCTCGCGACACAGTATGTTATCGACTGCTTTGGGAAGGACTCGCGAAGTGAAATTTAAAACTCTGGCAGGCTAACCGGCAAAACTTTCAAAATTTCCTGCGTAGATTTGGAAAACCTGTTCTCTTTTAAAACTAAAGGCTTTGAAAAAATTTAGGTTTTCCAAACGAAATAAAATGCTACAAATAAAATGCTCATCGTCAGTTGCGTTGTCGGTGGCAAAAATGCCCACTACATGTGAAGAAGATTCAAAAACACAGAAAAATAATGAAAAATAAGCGCATGGAAAAATCTGAAAGAATATCTAAATGTATTTTTTAGAAAAGCTTTCTGACTCGCGACACGGTATGTAATCGACTACTTTGGAAAGGTCTCTCGAAGTGAAATTCGAAACTCTGGCAGGCTAACCGACACAACTTCTGAAATATCCTGTGTAGATTTGGAAATCCTATTCTCTTTTAAAACTAAGGCCTTCAAAAAAATTCATGATTTTATGAAATAAAATGCTCATCGTCAGTTGCGTTGTCAGTTGCGAAAATGACTACTACACGTGAAGAATATTCAAAAACACTGAAACATAATGAAAAACAAGCGCGTGGAAAAATCTAGCAGAATTTCTAAATGTATTTTTTGAAAAAACGATCTGTCTCGTGACATTGTTAGTTATCTACTGCTATGGAAAGGTCTCTCGAAGTAAAATTTGAAACTCTGGCAGGCTAGCTGACAAAACATTCTAAATTTCCTGCGTAGAATTGAAAATCCTTTTCCCTTTTAAAACTAAGGCCGTTGAAAGATTTATGTTTTGCGCCACATAAAATTCTGCGAATAAAATACTCATCGCTGATTGTGTTGTCGGTGGCAAAAGTGCCCGTTACACGTAAAACATATGTAAAAACACTGACAAATAATGAAAAATAAGCTCGTGGAAAAATCTAACAGAATATCTAAATGTATTTTTTAGAAAAACGATCTGTCTCGCGACACAGTATGTTATCGACTGCTTTGGGAAGGACTCGCGAAGTGAAATTTAAAACTCTGGCAGG
>JAUMHM010131988.1:0-18733 GCA_032362435.1 Melikaiella ostensackeni
ATCAAACAAACAGATAACCCCGGCCGATGACCGCATCTGCGCGAGATGCCAGACGCCATTTTCTATTTCAGTATAGTATTATATGCAGGGGCACTACTTGTATAGCTCACAAGTTTATAGTTGATATTTCAATTGAAAACGATCTTAACTTCAGATGGAAAACACTAGAATTTGACCAAAAAAGACGAATATTTAACAGAAGAGTTGAATCCTCAACCAAAACAGATTAATTTTCTACCAAACATTTGCATTGTTATCCAAAAATAATGAAATTCCTACCAAACTAGATGAATTTTTGAACTAGAATATATAATTATATATTATTATATTATAATAACCAAAAATATGATAGTAGTCTTTTCAACCAGAAAGAATGAACTTTCAAACAAAAATAGATGGATTTTCTTATTGAGTTCTATTAATTCAGTTCACATTTCAAGTTGGAAATAAAAAAAATGGCAGATGAAAGGAATGGGAGAAAGACTGTGAAGCCTGCGATAAGTGCAAATAGGAGTTTTGATAATTCATAGGCTGGAGAATAATAGATCAAATAAACTTTGAAGTTCATTTTCATTACTTCACAAATATTATTTCAGAAATCTTGAAATTTTCTCTTCCAAAACTAATTTGATTAAGATTTTACGTTCATCTAAATAACAAAATTTGTATTTATCTTTGTTCCCCAATTTATAAAATTTTAGTAAGTTTTGGGCGGGGGGGTGTCAGAAAATATTGCGGTATCTTACATGGCGGGGGGATTCAAATTTCAGAGAAACGCCTCACTTGATTTGTGGATGATCCCCAAGCTTTCATTTTTCAGTTTATTGGGCAATTTTTCTTACCGCTAAGTTATTTATTACTCTGCCTTCTTCCAAGTATAGGACAATACTTCGTATTATATGAACTGCCTTTTTTTTAAAGGTGCTTCCTAGAAGATTGTACAGGGAGCCTCCGCGTTTCTAGTTACGTCACTGTTTGATATGTAGGTTATTTTTCGTTCGCAGTAAAAAATATTCATTAAATTTCTTTAAATGTTTGTTTGTTTTGGGGGATAAACTGCTACTTGAAACCCGTCGCCGTTCCCCTTCTACTGTTGTACCGCAGGAAGCCACCATCTGGCTGTCTAGTCTCAAGATTCCGATACGATACTGAGCGATATATTGGTTTTTCGATACCACATCGATAGGAGACAAAACCGATACTGGAGTCTCAGAAAGCGATATCGATACGAGGAAACCGAGATTTTCCGATACGATATCGATAAACTTTTTACTCAGTCACTCTAATAGAATCTCAAGAATTCGAAATATACTTATCATGCGCCAAATCATTTTTGTTGCACGAAGAAAAAGAGTCAAGCGCCTTGGCACAAGCTAAACTGGCCACTTTATTTTTATTATACGAAACAAACATTATGAACAACCGTTATTGGCTTCACTTAATAGTTAGAAGATTCAATAAATAATTAGCAAAAAACAAAACGTTTTGGACATAACCTACCAAAAGATAATAAATATTAGCCAAAAATTTATGCATCGAAGTTAGGTAGTGTCTAACTGTTTATACGTCTGGACACAACCCATGTCCCCTTCCAACCCATGTTTGTTTAAAACATATATTTCAATTAATAAATACATAATACATACAGTCAGAATAAAATTTTTTTTACATATCCAAATTATAAATTTCCTGGTCCGAGCATTTCGACTCAGCCTAGAAATTATTATGAAATTTTAGGTCAAAATTGAATCATTTTCAGTGGTAAAACTTGACAAAGTTACGGCTCTTTCTTAAGAATAGTAAGAAATCACAATTTTTTCGGACAAGGAAACCCCCGCTGCCCACAAAAATGTACCCTTTCCCCTGTTTTTTATATAGTGAGTTTGGCGACATCGAACCCCCATGACAACCTAACCCCTTCTCAGGGACCCCCTCGTTTTTAATATTACTTTTCGGGGGGAATGAGTTTTGCGACACATACCCTCAGTCTTAACCTTGCTCTTTCCAGGAGTCCCCCCGTCTTTTATATCCGTTCTAAGGGAAAGAGTAACTCTGGTGACACCCACCCCTAGTATGAAAGAAAACCACCATTCTGGAAATTATTCTCTTAGTCAAATTTTCTCTAAGCTGTCTCAAATTGAGACTCTTGATATGTAGGAATGCAGTTTTTTTAAAAATTACTGCCTAATATATATATATATATATATATATATATATATATATATTTCTTTACGTCAGTGGTTAAAAAATAAGAGAGATGAGGAAGTATGCTTTTCAGACCACTACGAAACCGGTGTTTGAGCGCGCTTGCCCACCTTTTCTTGTACTGATTTTTTTTCAATTTTTGAACTCAGAATATATCTATGTTTTTGAAAAGTTGATAATATTTTAAAAATACTCTATTTTATTTTTAGATGCAGACCATTAGACGAATAAAATTTGGAACAGCTTGATACAGAAAACGACAGACCAGAAAAGTCGCTAAATCGCTATGTATTTGAATTCGTTGAGACTTAATCCTCAGTACTTGAGTACATTAATCTACGAAATGAAAACATATTATATGGACTTCACCTTTTTACTTGGTTACTGAGATGAAATCTCATGAGTTCATAATTCACTCTCATACGGTGTTCTTGTATAACACTCAATCAATAATCAGCAGGAAAAAAAAACGTTTCTGAATCAACCTACTGAAAGATAATGAATATTGGTCAGAAATAAGTGCATTTAAATTATTGCAAAATCAGTAGTATAGCTATGCCGGTTTGGGGGCACCTCAGTCTGTAAAACAGTGACTGGTAATTTGCCTACAGTCAGTTGCTCGGTCGGTAGTGTAAAGAACTGACATGTGATCTTATCTCGGTCAATAGGGATAGTCCCTGCAATACCGACCGAGTGCATTGTCTAAGTTCGGGCAGGTGGCTACCGGGAAATCCCCCCATTGACTTCTAGAAATGTACTTTTTCCAGACGTTTCGATTTATGCGGGTCTATTGCCTCTGTGATTTTTTTTCGTTAAAGTTTCTGGAACGCCACAGTCGGTAAACAGTCATCGAAATTTCGAGAAAGCTGAAACGAATTCAGGGTTCGCTCAACGAGGTGGCTCCCTGCAAGAGCAACCTATTTGGAAGGTTCTAGAATGTGAGGAGTCCCTGTTTGTAATCGAAAATTCAAGAAACATACGTGAGCTACAGGACGATTTGATACCGGTAATAGATTGTCTTTTGTCATCAAACTTTCTAGAAGTATGGGTACAGAACGTGATCTATAAATCGCAGTTTCAAGAATGCTCGAGACTTGAAAGGCGCTATTTCTTTCGAAATTTTCTGCCTTGAAGATTGTGGAAGCATTGCTTCTAGCTTTCTGTTAGAAAAATCCATCGATGTTTCCGGATGATTCGACGCTGAAGTGCATAAATGTGAGAGCGCACGCTACATAGCAAATCAGTCTCACACGTATGGCAATACAGCTTCAGCTGCAAGTAACCGGCCAGTAATTACAAATGTGATAATAAGATTGTTTTATTATTGGAAATTAGGTATTTCAACTTTGTGCTTTAAAGAAAAGTTTCAAATTTGATGTTTAAAAATAATTCAAAGTTGCTAGAATAAATGACTGATTTATCTAAGTATTTCCGAGAGCGTGAAATTCCAAAATTCAAACCAACGACGTTTCTTCAGTGTAAGGTGGGTGGCTGCTCTACAGGCTTCAAAGAGAAAATCTATGACCACACCGATGCTTGTTCCTTTGGTGTAAGGTGTGTTGCTGAAGTACAGGCTCACGGGAATCGCAACCTAATGATGCAAAAATAATGGTTAAAAATTGAAACCTCATAGAAATCCGACCTTCTAGGAACTTTAATGTCTGTTAATTTCAATTTTTGGTTCACTCAAGAAACTAACCTAACATTACAAAGTATGGTTTATATCTAAGCTAAGTTCCCGACAGTCGATAATTGTTCGTGTCTGTGCTAAATTATAACTTGTCGATACCAGCAGTAGATGACGGGAAATTCAACTTATACTTAACTTATACTCCAGAATGTTCCAGAATGTTAGGAGTCCCTGTTTGTAATCGATAATTCTAGAAACATATACACGGAAAGTCTCCAATAGGTCAGTCTGCAATATGTTATTCCGAGAATTTCGTTCGAGGACCAGGGGAAGAAGGGGTAAAGAGATCGTGACTCTAGAGCCAGCAAACTCGTCGAGTACCGCACTAACAAAGCGGATTGTATCACAAGCGCATAATTTCGTCAGTTCGCGCGGTCCGCTCTTCGCTTCATTCGCTCTCAGTGTCTTATATTTTAGACACATAAAAGCTTGTTTCAGAGTTCAGGTTTCCTTGCCGCTATTTCTAGTTTTCTCATTTGTTCTATTTTTTCTCTTGAACATTATTCTATTAAAATTCAAGCCGATTGAATTTAACCTATACATAAAATGCTTACTTATCCAGTGTTGAAAGAAATGAAATTGCGCGAAATTTGAAGAATGCAACCCAACGATGTGTGGCCAGCCCAGAAATAAGATTTCAACCTTAAGATGTTTGAATAAAGTCCAACGTTTAAAATTCAGCCTAACGATTTCTGTGATTGTGACAATGTGACAAAAGTGAGCGAAGTTAAAACATAAATTCACAACGGTTATAAAAGTTTTTGAGGGTTGCGTTTCTCGTAAAAGTATCCGTAGTATCAATACTTTCAGTTGTATCATCGTCATTGCCTCTGCTTTCAGAGTGATGTCTAATAGTCGGCTGATTCTGAGGATACATGAACAAGGCCTTGAGAGCAAGAGCATTTCGAACTGAGCAATTTGCATTCCAGCATTTAACGTGGTGATTGCGCCTCGTTGAAACTGTACTGTACAGTTTTTTCAGCGAGGGACAGCCTAATCTTCCATATTATACACGTTTTGCAGGTACTAGGAGAATCATTTTTTCTCTTCCAGTCCTATGACGTAGACTGCACGAGTATCACGTAGTTCTTCTCGGACTACAAGTCTTACTTCTTCATAGGGTATGTCAAGAGATGTCCATTCGAGACCATGGTAATTGCGCGTCAACCATAAATTTTCACTCTTATATTTAGCAGGTAGCAAGTCCCAATATTAGGGTGAGTAGTATAGTTATGCGGATTCTGGACCACTTACCGACCGAGTGGGGTCAGTGATCTACTTTACCAACATTAAATCAAGTGGATGGTGACACCACTTGCCCACAGATGGCGCTACCACCGCAACTTACAAACAATAGATATTATCTTCAGGCGGTATTATCCTCAGTCGATAATGCAGACTCTCGACATGAACTGAGTCTCGGTCGGGACTTCAGGGTTCTACCTTACCAACATTGTCTCAAGTGGATGATCCCGTCACCTGCTGAAAGATAGCGCAGCCGATATTTGCTCTAGTGAGCAATGCAAATTTCTGACATGAACTACACTGGTTGCCGGCAGATGACACCGCAACTATAAGTTACCAACAGTGGATGTTACCTTCAGTCGGTATAACTCTTTGTCAAAAATGTAGAATCCTGGGATAAACTGAGTCTTGGTCGATACTTCAGTGCTCTACCTTACCGGCATTGAACCTGGTGATACTAATTGTTTTACCAACCATCTATAAGCCAAATGTGATACCAACTGTTTCACCAGCCATCTATAGTATAAGCCAAGTGTGATATCAACTAGTTTACAGACCGTCTATAAATGGCTATCCGTGCTAAGTTACTTACAGTAGACATTATATTCTGCATTATATTCTGTCGATAATGCAGTATTCTAGCATGGATTGATGCTCGTTCGATATGACAGGGATCTACCTTACCAAGAACTGGTGAGATATTTTTGGAATTTTCTCCGTTCAGATTTTTTGTGCTTTGTGAACTTGAATGCCCTGCATGAAACGGAAAGTTTACCAAATTCACTTGTAAGTTGATGGCGCACACATTCAGTCCTTCCGCCAGATAATATAAGCGTTTCTGGTAAGATGACAAGTTGCTAAAATTAACTTAAAGCTGACTTAAACATAACCTATAGAATAATTTAATTCTAATTTCAAACTAACATTAAGCTAATCTTAAAGAAGTAATCAAAACCTAATTAGACTAACTCCGACTATGTTAAGAACTAACAAGAGAAGAAGATTAGAATTCAATATACATAACTGTCCATTCAATCATATTGATTTACCAAAAGTCTTACAAATAGTTTCACAAAAACAGTTCAGTTGGTGCCCGTGCCGCATTCCGGAGTTAATTTGAAATGACCCATATGTGTAATTTACTGATTGAGAGGTGAATCTCAACTCGCAACTATCAACTGTAAGGATTAACGAAGAAATTGAAATAATTGTTCCAAAAATAAAAAATTGTCATTCATCAAACTCGTACATTCAAATTTGAATACAATAAATCATTAATATTTTATACAATTCATTCGCAAATTACCTAGAAAATTAAAAGCGAAATATGGTTTCATGATTTGAGACTTGATGAATTCTCATTTTCTCAATATTGAACTACAGAAATTAAATTCTAACCTCAATATGAAAAAGAAATTAGGTGTTGGGAAAAAAAGTGTCAGAAAACTCAGAACATGCAAGAAAGGGTTCAGGACCTCAGGTAACTCGCGCCGAAGTTTGCAGGAGGAAAAAAAGCAGTAGAAATCCGGCCAGAGTTCCTGCCTCCTGCTTCCTCCGACGGCCGGAGCATGCAGGAGCTAGAATTGAGAAATGCCCTCCGGCGAGCAGGATCTCCTGCTTGCCGGAGAACAAGCAGGAACCAATGTACTGCTCGTCACATCTCTGATAGATTTTCTAAATTTTATTCAAACAATCATTTTGGGGAGAAGGGAAAGGAATTGAGGAAGTGGAAGGGAGAGAAAACTGTCATGCTGGAAATTTTTCTTTTAGTCCGATTTTCTCTGGGGTGTCTCAAATTGAACCTCATGATATGTAGCAATGCAATTTCTTTTAAATTTACTATTTTCTTCATTTATTTTTTGAGAATCAGAGGGTAAAAATAAGAAAGATAGGGAAAGGTGATTTTTAGACCATTACGAAATCGTTACTTCAGGGTGCTTGCCAACCTCTTCTAGGACTTTTTTTTTGAGCCTATAATATATGAATGCTTTAAAAAAGTTGATAATATTTTTAAAATACTTTATTTTATTTTCAGTTGCAGGCTTTCAGACAAATACAATTAGAACATTTTGATACAGAAAACAACAGACCAGTACAGTCGCTGAATCGAAGTGTGTTTAGATTCGTTAAGAATCTTACTTAGATTCGTTAAGAACCTTAGTACTTAAGTACAATAATTGACGCAATGGAAATATATTATATGGACTCCAGCTTTTTGACCTGGTCACTCTGATAAAATCTCAAGAATTCATAATTTACTCTCATACATTGTTATTATAACAGATTCAATGAATAATCAGCAAAAACAAAAGCGTTTCTGAATCAACCTACAAATGATAATAAATATCAGTTAACAATAAGTGCATTGAAATTATAGCGAAATCCTTAATTCCCTTGAAAGTCCAACACTTTTTTAGTCCTGAAGGCTTTAAAATGTTAATTTCTTATTTCGACGTCTATCAAATTGAATATTGTATTAGTTTTGAACATTTACATTCTGTCTCATGACATAAGCTTTGAAAGAAGATTTTATTATTTGAATAGAATTTCACAATTTCAATTTATTTTATTTCTCAAGGCTGAGCCAATCTTCGAGAACTATTATGCATATTGCAAACTTGCGATACCACTTGATCATTAGTCCTTATCAGGTTAAAGTTGATTTTCAAGTTTATTTGTCTATTATCATCTTTTGAAACCTGTATGCATACATTGTGTAAATTTTATATAACTTGAAGGTGAATATGAGGAACTTATATTGCAACTAATGGAAAATTTAATACTAAAAAACACTCACGATGTAACAAAAATGATTATTTTAGACTCCTTAATATGAACAATAAACTAAAATAAGTTATTTACTTCAAACATTGCAGCTGCACCATCCTGATTGTGCTGTATCAGAACATTATCAAACATTATGAACAGTTAAAACAACGATTAAAAATTATCCAGATGAATCGCGATTGGTCCTATAAAGAAATATTTAACGGCAATCTCATTTGACTTTCTAAAAACACAAATTCTACTCTTTTGACTTTTTTTCTTATCTCGCGTCGCTTGGCTCAAAAATTAAAATTAAAATATTCCAATATCATTTTCTATACTTGAAAAACAAACTATGCCTCCTACCAGAAAATGTTTAGAGGAAAGCTTCTAGATATTCGTAAAAGCGACAATTTTGATATCTTGACAAAATTTTGAAAATGCTGTAACATTTTGAATTTTCATTCAAAATAGCTGGCTAACGAACTCGACCTTTAGTTTTCGACACTTAAAGAGTGTACCAAAGACCAATCCAATAGATTAATTCTTTCAAAAGTTGTCGCGCTCAGCCAGACATACATTCATACATACATACAGGCAGGCAGACACATTCGCAGAAACCTGTTTTTCGGGTTCAGAGGGTCTCAAAACGTGGACACTTGACGAAAACGGGAGGAGGGGGTCAAATTTTGCACAAATCCAATACCTTCTCTGGTGAGAATGTTGAAAGCTTTAGAGGCTTTTATTGCATTTTAATTTCCGAGGTACAGTAATTTTTTGACACGACCTATATTTTCACGGTATTCATGATTAGCTTTAAAAAATATTGCCTTTATATAGAAATATTTTACAGAGAAATGTGGTATTTTGTAAGAATATAACTTTTTTTTAAGGAACAATTTTTGGTGAAATCATTATTTTCCGATAAAATCGACAAAAAATTAAACTCACACTTATTTTTCATGATATTGGTCAAAAAACTAACTCTACCTTGAAAAGTAAGCATTTTAGAGAGAAGTATTGGGTACAAAAAATGTAGATTCCAATAAATTACACATTTTTTATGAAGCACTTTTTCATGCAGTCAATAATTTATGAGTGGCACTAGTTTTCACTATAAAAAAAGTTCCTTGTAGTTTTTATGGTTTATTAAGAAAGGTGTTTATTTTCCATGTTGCACTTTCACAACAAGCTTAAAGATCTTGAAAAACCACGACTATTTCATGCATACAATTCTTTTCTACAATCAATAGTTTTAAAAAAATCATTTTTTGTTTGAAAAAATGTTTAACTTCCAGTTTTTTTGTATTTTGTTGAGAAGAAGGATCATAAAACAATGCCAGATAATAATACACAGAATTGTTCTACTTTATGAATCGATAGAATGCGTATGTGTTAATTTCAAAGTTAATAAAACAATTTTAAAGTGTACAAGGAGTGAAACATATTTTGCGTTGTGAGTAACAATTTATCATGTACCCAACATGGCGAATTTATGGGTACACGTAAGGATTAAATGTGAAATTTTTGGGACACATGACAAAAATGAATATGTTTGAAACTGAAATTTTTTCTACCATTGATTCAAAGAATTTCACATCACATACATTTCTTTCCATCTCTGTATCTGAAATTTTATATCATCAAATTGCGAAACCGAAATCCTGAAACTTTTGCCGCACACAGAACCAAGAATGTTCCCAAAACACTTTGTGTCCGAAACCCCGTGTGGACGATTTTTCTGTAAAGATTTGATTCACCCCCATACTTTCATTACATTGTCAAATGTTACTCATAACGCAAAATATGTTTCACTCCTTGTATTCTTTAAAATTTTCAAATTCACTTCGAAATAAACTCATACGCATTCTATCAAATGAACTAATGAAAAATTCTTGTTTACTATTATCTGGAATAGTTTTGTAAACCTTCACGGCAAAATACAAAAAGAAAGTCGAACATTTTCTTCAATCAATTTTTTTTTTAACTAATGATTGTGAAGAAAAATGTTGAACACTAAATAATTGTGGTTTTCCAAAATCTTCAAGCCTTTTATAAAAGTGCATGATGAAAAATCATCACCTTTCATGATAAATCATAAAAAGAACAAGCAACTTTCATTTTGTCGTAAACACTAGTGTCACTTCTAAACTATTGATTACATGAAAAATTATTCTGGCAAACAAATGTGTAATCTAGTAAGATCTATATTTCTTGCTTACGGTATTTTTCTCTGAAATGCATAATTTTCAAGGTATACGAGTAGTTCGTTTTTTGACCAAAAATAATGAAAAAACAAGATTCTCATTTTCGGTCGATTTTATCGAACAATAATGATTTCACCAAAAAATGTTATTCACAAAACAGTTTTATTTTTACGAAATACACCATTTTTTAAAGAATATTCTTGTATATGTAAAAGCAATATTTTTCAAAATAAATTACGAAAACTGTGAAAATAGAGGTCCTTTAAAAAATTTACTGTAATTCAGAAATTAAAATGCAGAGAAAAGCCTCTTAGGCTTTTTTTATGCAAGATTTAATATATGAATTTACATATGATATTCAGATATAAAGTCTAGACTATAGCAATTAAGTCGATGTGAAAATGATAAATTTGATGAAAAGCAACTTCTTGAGCCCTCTAAATATTTATGTCAGAGAAAAACAAAGGCTTCATTGAATTCATTTACATGAAATTTTTATTCAGTATAATGTACCTTATAACTTTTCACAAAAGCGAGATGACTGATCTTAAAAATTAGAAATTAGCAGCCCTTTTAACTTTGGTGGAATTAAGTGGATTTATAGAAAACATTGAAGATGCATTTTTTTCAGTTTTTGACATACGTATATAGTAGATATTTTTCTTAAAACTGCCCTCCGAAACAAATTTAATAGTTAAACTTCAAAATCGATTATGATTTGCCTTTTTTAGCAAGTTTGAAAACAAAAACAAAATTAACGGTAAAATCACATTTCGAACAAAATTTTCTTGTGAAGTTCTGATTCGATCAATCTACTACTATCAATCTACAACTTTGGGGGTTTTGGGTAGCGACTATGACGAAAAAAAATCGTCATCTAAGTCACTGAGATGATCGCGCAGCCAATTTGAAAGAAAGCTTCGGAATGGCCCATATGAAACCATAATGAGCGAGAAAAATCTGAAACATTCAATAAGTTTTTCTATCGTAATAAAATTATGATTTCTATTTCAAAAAACTTCACTTTACTTCAATGCACGCTATTTATGATGTTTTGGGTTTTGTCTTCTGCTTATTGAAATACGTAACTCAGTTCTTTACCAAGTTTTGATAATAAGATTAAGAGCTTCTCTTTTAAAGTCATTTGGGAAAAATCGAAGTTATACATTTTGGAAAAAGAAATTGAGAATGAAATAATAAAATATGTTACTCTAAAACAGTTCAGAAACTAATGTCAATGTCAGCAACTATAACCTGTCTACTTCGTCATTGAGATAAGACAGTGATAAAAAAATTAACATTGTAACAGTATACCTCTAAAGCAAAATGCTGCTTTTAGGAAGAATATTTTCCTCATCAGCATAATCACAATTTTTCCAATTCATTGTATTATTCAAGGAGGCTCCAGCGTCTACACCGAAGTCGAACGCAATCTAAAAAATAAACTTGTAAACTAAAGTACATGTTTATGCTAAGAAATATTATTATTAATTCTAAAGAGATATTACTGCCAGAAACTGCAATTATTAATTATGATTTATTACTTATTAAAATAAATAGTTATCAACTTGATTCTTCCCTCACTGACCAATGAGGTAATAGCTTTAGAAGAGTGAGTGACTTGTGTATCCGAGCGTGTATAACCTCTAAAACCTCCTATATGGTATACGCTGAAACAGTTGCGACTTACGAATTACTCAGTTCTTTTCTGCTTTGTTTTGAGAGTGAATTCATTTCACAATGAATAAAAAAGTTTCTAACGCTGAAAGAAGTGAAAAATGGAGAAATACCGAGCGTATTACAATAGGATGTCGCAAAGGTTAATTTAAAAAGAAATCAGCAGCAATTAAGAGAGAAAAGAGACAAGCTGTAAAGAGGTTATGTGAGGTATGTACGTATATAAACAAAGTACATTCATAGCAAATTGTATAAGAATTTAGTTTAAAAATCCATTTATTCACATAGTCTGTATAGAGAAAATATCACCAATTCAGAAAATTGTGTTTGATATGGTTTTTAGGAAGGCAGCAAGTGTGTTGAAAATTCCTCCGAAAATGCTGTTCTCGCTGGGAGAGAAATACATAAACCCAGTGTGTTAGCCAAAGAGATGCGGTGTTCAGAGTGCAATATTCCACTGTCTTTTAGATTTGTACAAGCAAAAGTACAAAAAGGATTAGGATATATTTATGATATCAAGTGCTATAAATGTTCTAAAATCGTAACTGTTAGAACTGGTAAAGTGTTCACAGAAGGCAACTACAGATATGATCTATTTGTCATGAATGCCAAAGCAGCTCTTCGTAAATGATTTTAATTTTTGAGTGATAAATTTTTTTTGTTAAAATCGTTTATTGATTTTATGTACTTTGTATGCTTAATTAACAGGCGTTATAGATTCTGGTATTGGAGAAACTCAATTCAATTTATTACTGTCACCAATGAATGTTGGTACGGTTTCAGACACATTGCTAAAGCGATATGAAAGAATTGTTGGACCGTTAATTGAAGACGTTGCTGTCGAATCTTGCATCAACGTGTTACAGGAGGAAATTGCTTTGGCAGAAGAAGCTAACAACATTGTCTTGGACAAGTAGAAATTTTATTTAGTTTAATCAAATCATAAGTCAAACTGATTTGTTTTTTTTTATTAATAGAATAATCAATATGGACTTGTCGAATGTACATACAAGCATGAAATAACATTATTTTATTAAGGTTTGATCTTTATAAAAATTATCCATCATAGTAGCACTGAAAGACTTAAACTGTCTATGGAATTTGCAAATAATCAAAAGTTGATTAATTTTTCAATTTATAGCCTGCTTTTTGGAACTGATTTTTTTTTGTTTATTACAATAGTCATAATGATTGTTATTTTCATTTTTAATATATGTTATTGGTAATATTTACATTATCAGCCAGTCAAGTTATGATTATTTATATTTTTTAGAGCCTCATTTGTACACCATATAAACTACGAAATCAAAACCTCTTGTTTACTGTTTTGGTCCAACAAATTTTCTTTTCTTTACTACAATTATTTACACGATTTTTATACTGTAACTTTTTGTGAGAATGGATCATCTCATTGTACACCGTTATTTTAAGATCATAGTATAAATAGATGATTAACAAATCTAAGAAATGTCGAATTTTTACACTTTTATCATGAATAAAATGCCACATAACTAATAATTATTCTATTAATTTCGTTGTTTTATTCGCGATTGTCTCCATCATATTTTGTTTGCAGAGTATTCCCAGGTAAATTTGGTTTAACATTTGGTTATGATGCTGGCTGACAGAGAAGAGGAACTGGAAGGGCTTACAATAGTTTGTCTGGTAAAAATAATACGTTTTGGAATTAATGCGACATATTTTCCTCTTGCATGTCAATAAAAATAAGCAGATTTCACATTTTGCGTATGAAATAGCTATGTAATAAAGTAGACACTTGAAAAATTTATTTTACTACTCGAGAATTGTAATTTTAGTATAGGTCATGGTGCTTTGATATGCTATAACTCAAAAAAATAGGATCCTACGCAATTCGCACAAAAAATTGCCGTGCCTGTGCAGCTGGAAGAAACATGACTGTCGGCTGAATTACGATGGTTCTGCAAAAGGCATGGAGGCTGATATAGCCGTCGAACTACTTACTGAAAATCTATTATTTGAAAAACATAATGTAATTGGAGCTAGATTAATAATGGATAATGATTCGAGTACAATCGCAGGATTACGTAAAGTCAGTCCACATAATATTGAACTGTGGTCTGATAAAAACCACTCTGTCAAAGCATTTGCAAATTCTCTGTACGCATTGTCTTTGCCAAAAGCTCAAGTCGACTATTTTTCCAATTCTTTAGTGGCGTCATTACAGAATGCAAAGGACAAGCCGCTCTTCTTAAAGCTAGAATGAAAGCAATTGTTCCGCATGCATTTGGCGATCGCAGCCTGTGCACATTTTACACCGAAAAAGACGACTATGTATACAAAACCATACCTGAAAAAAAACCACTTCAAAATAATGAACTTAGGATACCTATAGAGGAAATAATGAGTCGGTATATCAATTCGGTTGGAAAATTAGCTCCTAATGCGTCAACACAGCAGAATGAGTCATTTAATCACAGCGTAGCTCCAAAATGCCCAAAATCGAAGCACTTTTCTGGATCTGAGTTATTTCCTTTTCGTGTTGCAGCAGCAGTAAACACAAAAAAACGAGGATACAAATATATTGACGACGTCTATAAGAAAGCTAGTTTTAGTCCCGTAAAAACGGATATCAGGTATAGAGAAGTAAAAGAAAAGAAAATGGCAAATAAAAAGTCATTTGCAAATAGTCAGACAGGAAAGATAAGGAGAAATGCTTCAAAAAAAGCAAGAGCATCAAAAGCAAGCAATACTCAAAGAGAAGAAGGACTCACTTATCAAAGTGACATAGGTCTCAGTAGTATACTAGAAATTCCGATTAATGCTCCATCAACAAATGCCTGCCCAATCTTACATATTCATCATTCTGATAGTTCAACTAAATTTAAAATCATTTACATAGCAACTGAAACTACTGGTTTTAGTATGGATAAAGACCGAGTGTGTCAGGCATTATACTTGTAATTATCAATATCTGTGATTTTTTTTTTATTATCCAGCAATTAAGTTATGTTTGTTGTGATTGAGATTGCAGCTTATGGTGGAGAACGTCATTATAATGCTCATATAGTTCCAATAGTGCCCATCAAACCAAAAGCATCACTAATAACAGGATTGACCGTTAAGAATGAGAGTTTGTTATATCGAGACAAAAAATTAAATACTGTTTCCAGAGAGTCAGCTGTACTACGATTTCTTGAATTTTTAGAGAGTTTTAATAATAACAACGAACCAAATATTATATTAGTTGGTCATAATATTATTAGGTGATAGATTTTCACTCAATTCGATTGTGATACATTCATATAATATATTAATAATAATTTAGTACATTCATTAATTACAGGTTTGATGCTGTACGTATTGAGAAATTAACTAGTCAATTTGGACTGTATGATAGATTTACGAACACAGTGTATGGATATTCTGATACTTGGGATATTTCAAAGAAAAAACAACCTGAGAGAGTAAAAAGCAAGCTTTCATTTTCGGAAGAAAATTTAGTAAAAGATTATTTACTAGAAGAAAATGTCGAAAATTTACACGATGCCCTACAGGACATCAAAACTTCGAAAAATCTAGTCGATTCCCTAGGCGTAACTTATGAGGAAATTGTATATCAAAATAAGACTCACAGTCAATTACAAGAAGCTGCAAAATTTACACAACAAAAAAAAGTGAAATTATTAATTGATAGAAATGAACAAAAATTGTCAATATTACAAGATGTCGTGAAATCTAATATAATATACAAGATGGCTAAAGAAGGAATAGTTGAAAATGTGCTAGTAGATGCTTATAAAAAGGATCCTGAAGAAGGTATCAAAATACTTTTATCAATGCGGAACTCCTTGATTAAGGTCCATAACCGATCGATTTCTAACCTTTCTCACACTGCGCTGCATAAAAGCCCATGTATTAGGGGAAAAGTTTGAGATGAAATATCTCGAAATTTTCCACGCCTCGGGGTGTTAATAAAGATACCATTGAATACAGCGAATTTTCATCTGTTAAAAGTGCCATATCCGATTTCTCGACTCAACACGCTGGAGCCTCCTTAAATATATTTTTTTTGCAATTTTATTTGCCGTACTTCCTATCCAATATTCTGTGAAACAGATTCGTCAATTCGTGCATTATTTGAGCGAGAAAAAAATTCCGCATCTAAGAATGTGACTCAATACTCTCAAGAGTGATCAAAAAGTCGTTTTAAATGTAATTTATAGAACGATGATTTTTTGATGTTAAGTTTAAGACTATATATGAATATATAAGCAAAATTATATATGCAACAATGTATAAGTTAAATAATCTAATGGTTCTATCTCCAATTTTCCCACAATTACGTTGCTTTATTTTTTTTACCTATTATTTCATATGTAATCTCTATTTGTCGATATATTTTTATATAAAATTTAATAAATAAAAATAAAATAAGCCAACGAATATGCTGAGCATTTACCTACCAAACATGTGCTTTGAAATTGCAACCCCTTCTTGTTCGCTCGAGATAAGAGGTAGATAAATAATTTGAACTATACGCACTACGTAATAAGAAGTAAAATAAAATATAGTATTTAAATAACACACTAATAAGTTGATACAATTGTATGTAAGTTTGTGAACGTATATATTGAAATCCAAACGGAAATTGGCTCAGTCTCTATAACTGGCGAGCAGTGTGAAGAAACTTAGAAATTGCTCATCCTAAGATGTAAGCAATTAAAATATTATTACTTTTAATAAATAATTTATATTTTCAAATACAAAAAGTTTAACAAAGAGATATGTAACTTAGTTACAGAAAAAAATAAGGCCTTTTAAATAGGGTGAAAAACTTTAAAATTTGCTAATCGTAAAATGCAAACAGATAAAATATCATTTCTGACAATTTTTATAAACAAATAACTTTTTTTAATTAGACTTAGTCACGATACGTATTGTTTAACTGAAGGACATCCAGCTCAAATTTTTTTAATTCTTTTAGTATTAGAATTGCCTTAGTATTCATTTCTTGTTTTCATATTCTTTTAAGCATTCTCAAATAATAATTTCAGAATCCCTTCAAATGGCGAAAGGGAATGTAATACAAATTTTGAGTGCTGTGATTTTCATCACTCAGCTTATTGGAATTTTCTGTGAGTTAAACTTTATTTTTCATAATGAAAAAAACTTATACAATTCCTTAGAATAACAAAGTTCTACGTTAAATGTGGAATTGCAATTTCCATAAAATACCAATTGATTTTCGATTTTTTAAAATTTCCAGCATATATATTTACAATTTCGGTCAGGCTTCAATATCAATTGAATATTCATAAATTCAACTTTTCTTCTTCTTTCACATAAAATTTCTTCATTTGAAGCATTCGATTACCAGCACCCTGAACTATGGAGTAAACATGATAAAGAATGCGCCGGAAAACGTCAATCTCCTGTCGATGTTGACACAAGTACTATAACAGAAGTTGTCGAAGAAAAATTGATAACGAGTGGTGACGAAATAAAACCAACAGGAATTAAAGTGACGAATAATGGTCATACTGGTATGTGCAAAATTACAGAACTTTTAATTAACTACTGGAATGAAGCAAAACATTTGTTCTATTTCGTTGTAAAAAATATCTGCAGCTATTTTAAGTTTTGCGTTTGATTATAAACTTGTAGTGGAAACTACGCAAGCGTAGACCACTATAAAATTTCAAAATTTGTTATAGTTGTACCTTATAGGAAATTTCGTACGAAAACCTACACTTACACACAAAAGGGTTTTAAAAAAACTTCCATTCTATTGATTTTAATGTCTTTAAGAAATAATTCTGAAGTACCTTTTTCATGACTCATTGGTGGAAACTTTGAAAACGAAACAACATTTATCTGCACGATTCGGAGCAGAAAACTCGTGCAGTTTGTGCTAAGAATTGTTATGAATATTGTGATGAAAAAATATGAGAAATTTTTCATTTACAAATACCTATAAATTCAAATGACCTACTCTACAAAGTGAATTTCTTTATTTCTTCTTCTTTGTTTGACAACCATGATTCCTGCTCATACCTACATACACTATACACATCGACGCCTCCATTCCATACTGCTCCACGTCGCGTTTAGGCGGTGTACGGCGCCACGTCGTGTTTGGTCTGTGGACAGCTCTACGTCGCGTTTGGTGTCTGTATGGCTCCAGGTCCTCTGCTTATACACAGGACTTGGAGCTATACAGTGACTAAATGCAACGGAGAGCTGTATATCGACCAAACGCGACTTGGCGCTGTACACCACCTAAACGCGACGTGGAGCAGTATTGAATGGCGGCGTCGACATTCTCCTCTTCATTTATCCAATCTCTTTGCTCTTCCGTTATCTCTTCCTCTATTCCTTGCCGTTCTCTACACCTCACTTGCATACCACATTCGAACCTCATTTTATATCTCTCTTCCACTCATTTCAAACGTCCCACATTACCCCTCCCCTCTTTGTTTGTGATCTCCCGGGCACACGTTTGTGCAATACTGCTTCACTCCCCCTTCTTGGTTTCTCTTCATAATTCCAGGATGTTTTGAGTTGCCTGATCACCATTTTGTCTCGTCCTTTTTCTTCCTTGAGCATATAACCTGGGCAGCTCCAGCTCACCCCCCATGACCCATCTGAGAAATCTCTCATACAAACTTTCCACACTCTTATGCTCTTTTCGTCCCTAAATTTCCACTCCATAACATATACATATACATAACTCCATAACCAAAATCCTAGGTAGAAGAACTCCTCCAACAACTCCACCACTCCGCTATTCATCTTTCATTCTTACTCTACACTACACTTTCTATTTCTAAAACACATCATCTTAGTCTCACTCAAATTCACTCTTAAATCATTTTCTCTCACATACTATTGTAGTATCCAGATTATCTACGTTTAGTTTCAAGCTCGAGTTTAAGTTAGAGACTGTTATGTACTAAAGATT
>JAUMHM010132008.1:0-10760 GCA_032362435.1 Melikaiella ostensackeni
AACAACCACATATTTTTTATTTTGAATTTCTACGCATTTCGAGTTTGGATCGATTTTCGGGAAAGTATTGTCCAGTTTGAACGTCGGCTCCCCAAATTGAATTTTTTATTTGATTATTACATAAAAAATATAATTTTTTCTGCAAAAAACTGTCTGGTCCGCAAATGTTGTTATTCTTCAGATTATGTATGCAAAAAACTAGACAAAATGGCTTTTTCGTTTGGATTCAGTTTTACATTTAGGATTTCCCCATGATTTCGAAGGCCCTTAAGCTCTTAAGAGTGATGCCCGAAACAGTGAATCTATGGGAAGACCTGCCCGATGTTGCTAGGGAGCTACTTAACGAATTTTTTTTTTTGGGAAGTGTTGCCCAAAACTGCCACCCCGTGAGAAGACGTGCCCTATATAGCCTGAACCCGAAGTGGTTTATTGATTCTATACTTTGGTAATTCATGCGCAAGATGACATGAATCCGAGTGCTCTTATGCTTGGCTGTTGGGAGGACTTGCCCAAGGGGGTCTTCATTTTCGGGGAAATGGTGCCCAAGAAAGCATTAAGCGAGTGGGAAGACATGACCGGTGATGACTAGTTTTTGAATGAGGTAATACTCTGGGAGGACCTGCCATGGGGAGCCTTGTCGTGGGGAGACCTGCCTGGTGTAAGCATATCATAGATTCCCGGGGATCAAAGAATTTATATGGTAAGGGTAAGGGAGGCATGTGTAAGAGAAGGAAGAGGTTTTAGATCAATCTGGAAGTCGCGTGTTGCTTACTCAAACGATACAATCTTTCCAAAACACCGCTTTGACACAGGTCACTGCTCAAACTCTATAGCAATCATTCCAGATGAAGAGCTTCACAGAGTCATTATGATGGTTCTTTGAACTATGTATCGTTGATATACCCATTACATGCTTAACACATGAACACTCAAACTGACTTATAAGTCTACAGGAAGATACAAACTCCTCATCCCAACCACATCCAGTAATCAAAGCTCTTCAGGAGGGCCCATGAGTATCCAAAATCTTTCATTCCAGGCGTGACTCTTCTTCTTATGAACAACTTCTTCCTCTTATTCCAACCATTTTTACTTTGGTCTACATCTGGGTACGCTACCACTCACTTTACCTAAATACACTTGCTTCATAAAACGTCCTTCTCTCATCCTCTCAACATGATCAAACCATCTCAACAAATTTTTTTACTCTTGTCAATTAATGTTTCTTCTACACCACATTCTTTGAGGACTCACTCATTAGCGATTTTGTCCATTTGCGTTCTACCGCATATATTCCGCAGGAATCGCATGCCAACCGCGTTCACTTTGCTTCCATCCTTTTCTTGATACGTCCAGTTCTCGATATCATACAGCACAGTGGGCGCAAGCGCGTAATTATGCAGGTTGGCCCCCTCACCTATACAACACCTTTTACTATGTGATAGTGCGTCAAAAAATAAGCAAAAATAGGTTCCTAGAGAAATTTTCTACGAAGCTCAGCTTGGGCACAAAAAAACTTCAAATTTGAGTCCAATCATCCAAAGAGGAGCGATCTTTAGCGACCAGTTGTACGTGCCTCAAGAGTTAAGATATAGCGTGTTTTTTTGGGGGACACACTTCGGCTTACGTATTAGGTGAATTTCCGTCGAGTCATCTCATTTCCATTGTTTATCGCAAAATGCAATGTTCAAACCTACAAAACTTTTTGAATTCTGAATCTCTTTCGCAAAAATTTATGAACAAGATTGGAATAATAAAAAACCTTCTCGAACAACAAAACTCACCCTTTTCGATTACTTGCAAAGTTTGTGTTACATAATGTGAAACAAAACTGGAAAAAAAACTGAACGTTCGCGAAACACAGCAAAAATTCTTTCCTGAAGATTTCTTAGCAAGATTAAAATAACAATGTATCTTTTCCAACAGCAATATTCATCCTTTTCGATTTCTCGCAAAGCTTCTGTTACATAACTTGTAACAAAACTGACCAAAAAAACTGAGCATTCACGAAACGCAGCAAACATTCTTCCTTGAAAATTTGTTAGCAAGATTAAAATAACAAAACACTTTTTCTTACAACAAAAGTCTCACTTTTTGATTCCTCGCAGAGTTTATGTTACGTAACTTGTAACAAAACAAATAAACAAGAAAGCTAACATTTTCGATACCCACCGAATCCGAGGACAAGTTTAAATAATTTCGTAAGTTTGCTGACCTTTGGCTTTTTTTAAATGATTGACAAGACCTCGTCGTCAAACCTAAGCCTTGCCTTTCGTATTGCTTAATAGCAAAACTGACCGAAAAACAATTATAACCTAAGTTCCCATCATGCCGCCAGAAGCAGTGCCTTTTTTTGGAAAATCATAGGAAGTGTAAGTAAGTTTTAATTTCGACGACATTCATTGAATTTTGAAAAAAATAGATAAGAGATGGTCATCAGAGCAAAACCTCTCCTACTGTATTTCTTGATGAAAAAACTGTCCAAACAAATTTTGAAGTATGCCTTCAAATCATGCGATAGGATGTGATGGAGTATTTACTAAAATTCATGTGTGGTGTGAACAATTTCTTACTTTGGTGACATTTTTTTATCTTAAAAAAAATAGATAAGTATTAGTCGTCAAAGTAAAAAATTGTCCGTTGTATTTATTGATAGAAAAAATATCTAACAAGCTTCTAAAACTTAAATTCCAATCACGACACTAGCAGTAGTGCTTTTTTTGCAAATCATAAAAAGTGTGAATAATTTCTAGCTTTTCCCACAATTATTGAAATAAAAAAAAAAGATGAGTGTTTGTAGTCAAAGTAAAACATTGTCTGTTATATTCCTTGATGGAAAAACTACCCATAAAGCTTTCAAAACTCAAATTATGAAAAGCGTGAACAATTCTCAAATTCGGTGACATTTGTTGAATTTAGAAAAATAGATAAGAGTTCGTAGACAGAAGGAATGCCTATTTTTTTCGCTGATGATTAAACTATCTAACCAAATTTTGAAGCATGAATTTGAATTATGCGACTGGATATGATAGAGTATTTTTTAAAAGTCATGTGAATTGTGAACAGTTTTTTACTTTGGTGATATTTATTGAATGATAGAAATTGGATAAGTGTTCGTCGTCAGAGTTAAAAATCTTCACACTTTTTTATTTTTTAACAAGAGCACTGCTTTCGGTAGCATAATTGGATTTTAAGTTCTAGTAGTTTTTTAGATAGTTTTTCCATCAAGAAATACAACAGACAAGATTTTACTTTGATGACACACGTATATATTCTTTTAATTCAATAAGTGTCAACGATGCTAGACATTATTCACACTTTTTTTAATCCTTAAAAGATGACAATATTTCCGACCGCATGATTCAAATTCAAGCTTGCAATTTTTTTTCTGAATCATGGAATACAATGGGTAATGTTTAACTCTGACGACAAATTCTCATCTATTTTTGAGAATCCAAGAAATGTCACCGAAGTGAGGAAATTATTCACACTATTCATGATTTAAGAAAAGCACTTCTCCTGGCGGCATGATTGAAATTTAAGTTTTAAAAGCGTTTTGGGTATTTTTGCCATTAAGGAATACAAAAGACGAAGCTTAGCTTTGGAAGCCCAGTAAAGTTACAAATTATTGATACTTGTCCTCGCATTCGGGAAATGCTGCATTACTTTCGGTTGCGTAATTAAAGTTGCTGTTCCCAAAGCATTTTCGGTATTAAAAAAAAATGTTTAGATTTTATTTAATTCACAAGTGTCTCAAAAGCCGGAAAGTTTTTTCATACTGCATTCATTCTACGAAAAAGTGGGTTATTTCCAGTCGGATTATTATTAGCTCATAAGGACTTTTATCCATGTTTGTTTGAAAGACTTTTCGTTAAAAATTCGAGTTGTAGGTATTTAACTTTGCTCGCTATATTTGAATCAGTGAGATTTCACTGATGAAGAAGCTGGAAGTGGATCAGTACAGTGCATTTTATAATTTTAGTATAATTTTTACTGACGTCGTCAGTAAAATCACTTTTACCGACTGAATTTTATTGATTATCTTTAGGGAAAATTTGACAAAGAATTAAAAAGAAAGACTTTTCTTGTTGAAGAAGGCGTTTTGTTATTTCAATCTTGCTAACAAATTTTCAAAAAAGAATTTCTGCTGTGTTTCGCGGATGTTCTGTTTTTTGTTAGTTTTGTTGCAAGTTATGTAACAGAAACTCTGCAAGGAATGGAAAAGAGTGACTTTTGTTGTTAGAAAAGGTGTTTTTTTATTTTAATCTCGGTAACAAATTTTCGAGGAGGAATGTTTGCTCTGACCCTGAAATGTTCAGTTTTTTTGTCTGTTTTGTTACAAGTTATGTAAAAAAGAGTTTGCGATGAATCGTAAAAAGTAACTTTTGTTATTGGAAAAGGTCTTTCGTTGCTTCAATCTTGTGAGTAAATGTTTTCGAAAAGGATTCAGAACTTAAAAAGCTTAGGGGGTCTGAACTTTGCGTTTTGCAATGAACAATGGAAATGCGACGACTAAATGGGCAATTACCTAATACGGGAGCTAAAGTGTGTCACCAAAAGACACGCACCATCTTATCGCTTAAAAGACTTACAAGTGGTTGCTAAATCTTGCTCCTCATTGGTTGATCAGGCCCAACTTTGAAGCTTTTTTATGCCAAAACTAAGCTTCGTTCAAAATTTTGCTGCAAGACTTTTTTGTTTATTTCTTTGTGCTCTGTCACATAGAACAAGGGGTTGAATCGGGTGTGAAACACCCTGTAGATTGCAATTTTAGCCTCATTCGTTACATTTTCACCTCTAGTAATGGATTGTACACTGTTGACATCCAGACGTCTGTATATCTCTGCATCTATCTTTCCGTCAGCAGTAAATAAGCTTCCAAGATACAACAAACTTTTACTGTCCTGAGATCAACACCTTCTTCGTCGAACACAGCCACTCTTAGACATTTGTCAAAGTATATATTCAACATTCAGAAGGATACAACGCAGCTTTTTCTAACGCCCTGTTGTCGATTAGTGTTGATCCGATCAAAGGCTACAGTATTATTTGTTTTGTCTACGAAGACGTCATTTCCCCTTATCCGATCAAGCTGAAACTTCACAGGAATTACTTGTCCATCAAGTGGAACCAATCGCACTTGGTGTTATATGTTCTTCATGCACAACTTACTAAATATGTTTCTGATTCCAAATAAAGAAGGAAATTTATTTACTCAAGGCTCTATCGGCCTTGAGGAATACATTCTCATCATAATATTCGCGCTTCGCGTTCGATTTTTTGCGCTCACCGTATAATATATACAAAAAATAAATAGTTTAAAAGACGAGTAGAAAATATTCTTGATGATTTACGATTGGTCCTATGAAGAAATCTTTAGCGGCAATTTTAATTGACTTTTTAAAAGCACAAATTCTACTTTTCTGACTTTTTTTCTTATCTCGCGTCGTTTGGTTCAAAAATTAAAATTAAAATATTCCAATATCATTTTTATACTTAAAAACAAACTATGCCTCCTACCAAAAATTTGCAGAAGAAGGCTTACAGGTCTTCGTAGAAGCAACAATTTGGATATCTTAACTTCTTTCGTATCTTGCATTATTTGGGTCAAAATTCAAAATTTCGTTTTTTCTAAAAAATTCGAAAAGCCATTAAGGCAGTCTCATAGGGCTTTCAAAAATCAACGTTTTCCTTCGCTTGACTTTGTTCATATCGTGCATTGTTTGGCTTAAAATTGTTATTTTCATTCGTCTTTTCTAATTTTGTAAATGCAATAACTCTCATAATATTCTTTTTATCGAAAAAAGTCATAGGGATAAATTGTTCGACTTTCCGAGTACTACAAATGGCCGTACACAACATTTTTTAATCTTGAAAAAATGGGTCTCAAAAATTTTGAAAATGCTCTAACTTTTTGAGTTTTCATCTAAATTGGCTGTTTCACGCATTCGCCCTTCCTTTTTAGGCCTCAAAACAGTGTGCCGAAAGGCAATCCAATCGGACAATTCCTTCGAAAGTTATCGTGTTCAAAGACGACGACGACAACGACGACCACGACAACGAAAGACAGACACCAAAGTGAAATCCATTTTTTTCAATCAGTGAGTCCGAAAACGTCGAGATTTGATGAAATCCGCGAAAGTCAATTCTCACATAAAACCAATATCTTCTCCTTGAGATAACAATGCAAAAAAAATTTCCTACTATGAATAACGAAGGGCCACCCTAATATGTATAATAGAAAATAATGCAATTTTGAATGCGTTTTTCGAATTGTTCAATTTTGAGGATTCGAAATTGAAAATTATTTAATTTGGAAGATTTAAAATCCAAATTAATTTAATTTTATGAAGTCTTTCTTATGCGGATCCAGAGGTGATTTATAAAATATTGTTACTTGCTCAAATCCTAAGTACATATGTTACATTCCATAAGCCAATTCGGGCATTGTCCGAAAACTTTGCTCATTACTAGTTTTGAGCACAAGAAAATGCCCAAGCCCGAAATGTACCCAAAATAATGCAGGTCACATATCTTCTCCTTTCCAAAGTTTCGTGGGGGGTGGGAAAGCATATTTCGGTTTTGGGCATTTTCTGGTGCGCAAAATTAATCCTGAGCAGTTTTCGAACAATGCCCGAATTCCCTTATGCGGTGTCACATATACAATTTTTTTTAACTAATATAAAATTGTTGGGAATCAGAGGTAAAATTTAATTTCTTGGAAGGAATTATTAGTATACTCACAATCTAGTATAATTTAGTAATCCTAAGTTAATGATGTTTTTAATCTTTAAGATAATTGGTGAATATATTTTTTACACGATCAGATCCCATATCAGGCCTACAAAAACCGGAATTTACATCCGGGACAGCCGAAGTTCAAGATAGTGATATACTCAAGCGTGGCGAATATCGTGTTGCAAAGCCGTATACGACAAAGAAGGGCCGGGTGTGGGCTAGATTAGCTCCAGGTGGACATTTCGGTAATTTAAAAACTAAAACACAATCTGAAACGAATATGTGAGAATCCTGCCCGAAACGTATAATTTTTTCCTTATTATGGAAACTACTATGTGCAAATGTATTAATTTGTTTAGTGTTGTTTATATTAATTAATTAGTGACTGAAATCACTGAATAAATGGTCAATATTTTTACTAATTGACTTCAGGACAAGTACACCTCAGAAATATCAGAATTTCATTCGATTTTAATAAAACTTGGTGAAATTATAGTGCTATATAAGAGACATTTTGGGCCCAAAGAGGTTTTGAGAATTTTTAGAATCATGGGAGTTACGGTTTGTCTAATTTTTGTGTTGGATTTTTTCATTAAATTATTGGCACTTCTGTTACCGATAATTGGGTTTTGATGAAACCTGGATGTATTAGAAATGAAACTGTACATTCTAAGAATATAAAACTTCAAACCAAAAATTTCAAAATTTTTCCCGAAAAAAAATATTTAAAAAAATATTAAATTTTTCGTGAAATATCCCTTTTTCAATTACGGATGAGAACATTCCTTATGAAATGAACTTTTATTTATAAAAAATTCATGGAGTATTTTATGGTTTCCGAGGTATCGCCATTTTAGTGAGACCGTACGTTGCGCTGCACACCCAACGAACACTTTTATAATTGTTCTACATCAGAAAAGGAACAGTGTTCTATAACAGTTGTTACAAGGAGGTGACAGAACTGTTTCAGATCAGAAAAGAAATAGTGTTCTATAACAATTGTTACAAGGAGGTGAGAGAACTGTTCTAGAACACAAAGGTAACAGTGTTCTTGAACATTGTAACACTAATGTGACAGAACTGTTCCAGACCTATGTAATGGCACTTTTCTGTGACAGTTGTTATGGAACTATTCTATAACAAACCGATCACAGAGGTTCTATAACATTTGATTCAAGTGTGTTCTATAAATGTGCCGTAGCGGTTTTTTGTTGATGTTCTCGAAAGCTGTAACGAATATGTTCTAGATCAAATTAGGATAAAAAATGAGTAACTTTTACAGAGAGTTATTACACAATTGTACTAGAACTAACCAATCACAGACGTTCTATTAAATTTTTTCCAAGCGTGTTCTAGAACTGTGCTGTAATGGTGTTTATGTCGACGTTCTCAAACGCTGTTAAGAATGCGTTCTGGAACAAATTAAGAACAAAAGTTAGGAATTGTTAGAGAACAGTTGTGACTGAACTGTTCTAGAATAAACCAATCACAGGCGTTCTATAAAAATTGTTCCAACTTTGTTCTAGAACTGTGCCGTCAGAGTGATACATCGATGTTCTATAGAAAACTATTACAATTGACTTCTTATAATTACCTATATTAAATTGACTATTTCCATGACCTATAACGGGAAAAATGGATTATAAGACCGTAATGCGTTTTATATATTAGACACAATTTTTTTGATGAGAAGCAACGCAGCTATACTTTCGTAATTATGTTAAGAACATTAATACTCTTTAGCAGAATGCACTGTATTCCTTCACGCTATATGAACTATATTTCTGAATAAAAGAATTATATCGGTGAAAAAATACGAGCTGTAGCCTATTATAAACCGTATATTCTAGATCTGATCCACTGTGCAGCGCAAAGCAGAATCTCACTAAAATGGCGATATCTCGGAAACCAGAAGCGTCTCCATGAATTTTTATTTTGATAAACGGTGGGCATTTCACGAAAAATTGTGTAAAACAAATTTGTTGACCTTTCTTCGGACAAACTTTCGAAAGTTTTATTTCAATGTTTTATATTCTTCAAATTCATAATTTCATCTCTTACACCTCTAGGTTCCGTCAAAATCCAATTATCGGTTCCAGGAATGTCGATAGTTCAAAAAGTTCAACCCAAAATTTCAATATAACGTATCTTCCATAATTGAAATTTTCAAAAATCCTTGGAGTCCCAAATGTTTTTTATATAGCACTATGATTTCACCAAGTTTCATCCAAATCTAACTATAACTCGAAGATTCTAATACATACTTCTGATGTGTGCTTGCCCTTTAATGAAATGATATTCTGTTTTTCTCACTATTCTAGTAGCGAAATGCTTAAATATTACAAATTCATGAGTTAACAATACAATTACTAATTCAATAAAATTTGTCAATAATTCAGATATGTTGAATAATACAATAGTTGAAGTCGAACCTAAGAATGGTTATACACTGGTACGCGGAGGATATCATCATGCAATATATCACGACACAGAATTTCACGAGTATCAAGCTGATCATCGGACGCCAGATCATGCGGTCCTAGCGCTTCTGAAAAACTCTCCAACCAGAGATCCGCAAAATAAAATTCCAAATAATATGTAAAGATTAAAATTACATCATTAATTTGTATGCACACAGTGAAAAAATAAAATTAATTTTGAACTATAAATGGGCATCATAATTTTCTGACTCAAGACTGGATGACAATTCGTTCATTTTGAACGATACGAATAATGAACTCCATTTAAGCAAATATTAAGCGTTACTTCGAGTGAAAAGTGAGCGACACTTCAATTCAATATTGTTATGATTTCTGCAGCGTTAGCAGTTAAAAATTAGTTTCTAGTTGCACGCAAAAATGCGTGCATATAAAAATGCTCATACAACATCAGCTGGTATTAAAAGGGAAAGGATGAGTCAGGAGAATCGTGCTTCTTTCATTATAATTTTGAGTTTAAAATTAAATCAGAAATCGTTAGCGTCCTTTTTGAAATAAGTCACCTTTTAGCATTTTACACACCATTTATCATGTGAGTACAGTAAATCTGTCATCAAAAAATTTGTTTTGGGGGAAAAAATGACAGAAGCTATTCTATTTCATAAATCGTTAGTGGGGCATGTGAATAGCACGAAACCAAGTTTTCGGGACTCCCGCCTTTGGGGGTCTTGGAAAATGTCGAAAAATTTTTGGATTTGATTTTCCGTGAAAACGGTAGTTCGTAGAGAAAATTTTTTTGAACAAGAATTGTCGAGGACTCTATTATCTACAAATTATCAGATGTTAAATAATATATATATATATATATATATATATACACACATATACATATACGCTGCGCAACAACCAAAAATTCATAAAATGGAGGGCGCCAAAGTTGCCAAAAAATAATGTTTTACTCTTTTTCCACCCGAAAATAAAATATTTTCATGGTCGAAAGGATTGTAAAGATTGTAGAGCAGGAAAGAACCTTCAAAAACAATACGAAAGTTTTTTTTTTCGATGCACCGTTTTTGAGATGGAATTTCTTGGAATTTATAATATCATGTTATATTCTTGTGAAGTACAGTAAATTTTCTTTTTTTTTTGAAAAAATACCCGCAGCTATTTTATTTCATAAATCGTTACCGGGGAATTTGAATAACCTCAAACCAAAAAGTCGAACCCCCTTCGCCCCTTATGCGTTTTGATGAAACTCAAAATGTTTTTGAATTTGGTTTTCCGTGAGAACGGCATATTACAGAGAAAAATTTTTCAAACAAAAAATGTAGAGGACAGTATTATCTACAAATTATCTAATGTAGTCGCTGCGCTCCAAGGAAATTTGCATAAAAAAAGGGCGCCAAAGTTGCCAAAAATCAGTTTTTGCTCTTTTTCAACGGAGAGAAAAAATTTTTTATCATCGCGGTAATTCAAAAGTTGTAGAACAGGAAAAAACCTTTTTAAATGAATTGAATTGATAATTTGTATATAATACTGTCCTCTACATTTTTTGTTCAAAAAATTTTTCTCTATAACATGCCG
>JAUMHM010132018.1:0-18730 GCA_032362435.1 Melikaiella ostensackeni
TGAGGTTATGTTAGAATCCTGACGTGCTGGAGTTTTTTGAACCTCGGATTCGGATTCAGCGACCCCAAAAACATATAGTAAGCATGGTCTGACCTCCAGACCCGAAAAACGATTTTGTTTTGTGTGGCTGTGTTATAAGAAAATGTGAGTTCTCAGAATGAAGAATATAACGCTATTATTTACTGTGGCAAAACGTGATTTTAACATAATTTTACAATTTATATTTTTCGAGTATTATGTTCTTGAATGATAAAGAAAATTTTCGGAACTTCTTAATAAACCTATAAAAAAGAGAAAGTAATGGCATTTCGAATTTGTTTACAATTCGAAAGAATGGCAGTTTTTCCCAATATTCTGCATGTAAGGAAAGTGATCAATTCTTTCACGAGTGGAATAAGTACAGTTCTTTTGCCATTAGTGGAAATAGAATTTTTTCCATTCTTTTGTTCCCACGAATTGAAAAAAAACTCTTCTTCTCAAGCAAGAAAAAAATCGGTCACTTTTATCACGCAAAATAGAAAAAAAAGCTTTGTTTCAAGTATCATATGATAATTCATCATTATCGGGAAAAATGGAAATTGCTTATTTCAACAATTGATTTCAAGATTTTCTCTGGAATACATGAACAACTTTTGGTGGAGTATTCAACTCAAACTGCCGATATTTATTACGGACTTTCTCTTAAGGAGACACGCAAACTTGCGTATCAGTATGTGCTGCCGGTTGATATAAACATACCCCAATCATGGATCGATGAGCAAATGGAAGGAACAGATTGGTCAACGTCTTGTGATAAGAGGGGAATATTTCATCCCGTTCTGAAAATAACAGCTAAAATACACATTTTGTTTAATGAACACAATTTCTATAAAGTTAATAATTTCCTAGCAAAATGGACTGTTATTGGAAGAAATTTCGCGGTGTGATAATAAATTATCATTTTTCTTGAATCAAATACATGTTAGAGACAACATTTTTGCACAAATATATAGTTGCCGCTCCGAAACACAAAGTTCCCGTGAAATTATGGTAAAATTGCTTGAGTTTGAACAACGAGGCATGAATAACTAATTACGGGTTTTCAAATACGAATAACTTTGCAACAGGTCTGTTGCAGGTCTTAAAAAGTTCTATAAAAAATACTTCTAGCCCTTCTGCGTTTTCTTGCATTTTTTACAAGAAAAATTCAAAAATTATATTTTTAGGAACAAAAGTTCTCTCCCTGCCCAAAAATGGTTTAGCCCATATCAAGCTGATAGGATGCCTTTCTTCTATTAGCAGAAAATTTTTAAAAATATTTGGAAGAATGAAAAAGGTGAGTTTTTCCATAAAATATTTCATTCATGTTTTTAAAATTTGAAGAGAAAAATAAAAAATATTTCCTGCGTCTCACTTCTTCAAGTCTCACTTCATTCCTCTTCGTCAATTGCTGCTTGTTGAACTACTTCCATTGAGACAGTTTCGAATAAAAAGTGTTACGCCTATAATGCAATAACTGCCTCAAAACTATCACATCTTCTTCTCAACGTTGCAAAAAAAATATTAGGTGAATGATCAATAATTTAGAGATATTACTATACGTACTGACAGGATATGTAATTGAATACTAACTCCTTAAAATCGAATAAAACAATGTCTAATGAAGAAAGTCATAAGCTACAGCATATATTAATACTAAATATGCAATAATAAAGTACATGAACTGAAAAAAATACTCCTCTTTTAGATGATTTTTTTTAAGATGTTGCAGGCAGAATTTTTGTCTCAATTTTTTTTTGCCTATTAGTTGCTTTTGTGCAATAAATATTCGTTGGAGGGCAAATATGTTTAGGCACTTTTTATTCGTCCTTGATTGGTCTAATGAAATGCAAAACAGAAAATTAAAATATATCTAATGAGGAAGCGTTAATAGGAATTAATTTTAAAAATTGATTAATTGCAAATATCTCGAAAACGCACAATCTGCCGAAGACGTACCACACAGATTCGGAATCAGGAGATCATTTTTCATAAGAATCATCAAAAGTATTGCGGCGACATTTCCGATCCGACAGGACTGGGTATGGCGTCTGGACGACAGGAACTAGTATAGAGGTTGCCTTGACAGCATTTGGCTAGGAAACCAGGTAGAAATGGTTCTTGTAGTATGCAGCGGCCAGATGTAAGAGCTTCAAATGAATTTTTTTTTTGAATTTCCAAATGAGAGATTCAAAAGTTGAAATATCAGAATCTATGGATTTTCACAATTACAAATATCTAAAATTTACCTTGAAAAATTCAAAGTATATCATATTTTATACGTATTTCCTAAACTTCAGGTTATACTTAAAAACAGACAGCATTTTTAGATCTGCCATCAGAGAAATACTACTGTATATAAATATAAGCATTGTCACAAATAGATATATGCATGTAAATATTTAAATAATAATTTTTAAAATGTTAAAAGGGATTAGTTTTATGAAGGTTTTATGTCAGGGAGAACCTTATTGCCTGTTGTACATCGGTATCATCAAGGTTCGACTGCCATAAATTAAGTCGTAAAAAGGGATCCAGATATCTGAGACATTTTCTAGAGAAGAAATCATTCAAATAATACCTTAAATTTGACTGAAATCAACTCGAACTGGCCTGGCATTTTCGTCTGAGATATTCCTGAGATTTTGTTTCGGTAGGGTTGCCAGAATGGCGTCATGCATTATTGTTATATCATCATATCGATCTTAGTATTCATCATCGGTCTTAATCTGCATTCACTTCACAAATTCTTCTGATCATTTTTTGTGATTTAGTTTTTAGTCATGTGATTTAGGAAAATGCTGATTCTGAAAAACAAAAATTGGTTTTGCACAATGTGTTACGTCTACAATTTTGAATCTTTAGTTAATAAAAGCACAAATAAATCGACAAATAAAAATTAAGGGCAACTCTTTGAAACATGTGGCTAATACATGATACAACTAAGATATGATATAAGGCTATACAGAAAATAAAAACTTACAAGCTTTGTAAACGATCTTCCTTCGTGCTTTTCTGGAACTTTTTCGTTCGTTTTTCCAGCGATCGAAAAGAAGTAGAGAAATGTCTTAAAAATAATTGAAAATTTAGTATCTCTTCCTATAACCTTAATAGCACTTTGCTATTAAAAAGTTGTCAAGCCACTTTATTTTTCAGCATTTACCATGGAATGCCATCGTTGTGTCATTTGTCCCCATTAAAAACCTATAAAATATTTAAGTCTCATATAATATTTCTTAATCTTGAAGTCTAAATAGTTTGAGCTTAATTAATGTTCAGTCAAGTCGATACGTTAGCTGACTGCTTGCTTTAACAATTATTTCTGACTTGTTGCTTTTTTCAGCAGAAAAATACTGAAATTTTTGTAAAAATAATTTCACTATTTTTTCTATCAAATAACATAATCTACCAGTTGTTCATTAATTTTCAGAAAAATTTGATAATTAGTTAAAGTATAACTAAGTGAGTAATTTAGATACTGATTTTTTGCGTTTCAATTACCCATTTTCTTCTAATAAAAAATGATTTCTACTGAATGCATCATAATAATTTCATCAGGTAATAGCCCTTTAGATAAACTCTGGATAATCTATTTTTTTTAATCTTTAAAATTTTTCAAAATGTACATCATGCTCAAACACTTAACATGCAGTAAAATTTTTTAGATCTTCTTTAAGAGATCATCTCCATTATTTTGTATTATGAAGGTCTCTCAGAAATTAAGAGCAAGTGGAGGCATTATCCAGTATCATGTTCCTGCTTCCACAAATTTTAGCCAAGATTTCACAGCAAGCCCAGACTTAGCAGAATGTCCACTTAAACAGATAAATGTACAAATCTTATTAGTTAATATAAATATTTCAATATGTATCTCATTAAATGTGAACGTCGATATGAAAAGGGACCTCAAAATTGAAAAAAAACAAGTCCTCTCGGCTGAAAAACGATCAGTCGGGGTATTATTGAACTGAACTTCGAAAAACCACTTTTCGAGAAGAAGCATCTAAATTTTGCGAGTATCATGAACACAAGTGTAATATTATTTCTCCCAAATATAATATAAAGCCACTTTCGGCTGTTTCCGGGACATGTGTATTATGCTAATAGATTTAGCATAGGTCCTTGCATCAACCCTCACTCAAACCTGAAATTTATAATTCTGACGCAAACCCAGAAAAAGGTGAACATCTTCTAGACTTAGACCAGTCATAAGGGCCCTTTCCATATGAACGTACAAGTAACACTTATAAATATCTTTCCCCATGAAGAAAAGTCAAAAATCAATTTCGCTTTGAAAACCATGTCAATATTCATCTTCAGAGATGAAGGCAATTATAAGTGTTAATGCACACATAGTAAGCATAGTTATATTTTATATTTCGATAATTTAACAATATCAATGCAGTTCTCATAGATTTAGAAAAACGTTCACATTCTTGAGATAAGTAGAGATTCATCTCTTTACGTTATTCTGGCTCAGAGGAGTTTGAATGTCTACTCTTTTTACATTACAAGTAGTAGAAAATAATTTGATACTCAACAAAAAATTGTTATTTTGAGTATATACATAAGTTTATTACCTCTTCTTTGTAGTACGACGCCTGGTAGACATTTTCGAATTTCTCTAGCGAGGAAGCAACAATTTCTTTTCCCCTCAATGTTTCAAACAACATTTCGAGTTCCAGTTCGTGCATCAAGCATAGATCCGTCTACCTTACTTGGATTTTCCACATTCGTTAGGTCAGTTATTGATTTTTTTAAGTTGTCTACGAGTATATTGAATCCGATGACAACAACAACATCCAACAACAACAGGAACAATCACTCGTTATCAGAAATAAGATACTTATTCAGTTCCGAGTTGACTTTGCACAGAAAAGTTAATGGACGTTGCATTCAAGTGCCACTTGAAATCATGTCGTATGTCGAATACCATCTTATTGACACATCAACCTTGGGTTGCAGCATCACCATCCCGACGATTTCACAACAGCTTTTCAGCTTAATCCGCCATTGATACGACTTCTTTAGTAAATTGAAAAGATTTCTCAGTTCAACAAAAGGAAACAACATCTTTTTATCATCTTGGAAGCTTTCATCCTCATCTTTTCCTTCGATAAATCCATCACAATTGTCCTCGTTTTCTCCATCGTGACATTCATCCATTTTTAATACACTTATCATAGCTTGAACACTCAGATTTAAGATATGTGCGTAACACCGGAAGTCTCCATCTTCAACATCAAATTTTGGTATTGAACAGGACAACTCTTTGATGAGAGTAGTGTTTGCAGCAGCATTATCCAGTGTGATACCTGCTGTTACTTCTGTCAGATCGTTAGGTACAAGAGCCCTGAGAAAAACTTTTACGATTGCTAGGCCGGAGTGTTGGCCATTCGAAGGAAGAAAAAAGATCTACAGAGAATGTAGTTCCCAATTCTTGTTGATAAAATCACCCGTTACCCCGAGATATGACCAATTAGCAATTGATGTCCAGCCATCAATGGCATATGCGACTTTTGCTTAATTTTTCTGTAGGATATTCATGACAATTTTTTGCCTTTCAGTAAATCGACATTCAGTCATACATTTAAGTTGCATGCGCATGGGTATGCCAACCTTCGGATTTAGGTAGTGAAACAAAGTTTGCGTATTATCATTGTCAACAAAAGTATATGGGAGGTGTTTTTTCGCTATCTAGTCGACTACATTTTTATTGAAAGTTCCTTGAACAAATATCTAAAATCGAAATCAAATGTAAAAACTGATATAATTATGATTTAAACGCTTACAATCTTAAGCAAACTTATATATAAAGAAATCGATTAGGCCTTCTCATTGGAGAAAATGTGCGATGTGCATGCTCATTAGTCAAAAGCACTATTCATTCGAAATGTACTAGGTCTGTTGAAAGCAAGACCCGACCGAGGAAATCATTTCAAAGTACGGATACTTATTCTCTCGATATTTTCATTCTAAAGTCACAACTGTGTGCATTTCCAATAAATAATATAATATACACGTAATATAATATGATAGGTAAATCAGATACTGCTTATTGTTACTTAAGTGCATTATATGACAGCTCAGTACTGTATTATTTTGAATGTTAAATTATAATAATTACTGCTTTCGACGATGCAGAGCTTGTTTGCCTATTTGGATATGTTTCCGCATACGTCTCTATGCGAAATTTACGAAGTTGCCGCATTAAACCAGCTGTTTTACTATCATTTTAATGATTTTACTCCCTTCACTTGATTATGCTGGACATAGTTTGGCAGCGCCCCATCTTGCAATCATTTTCTCGAAAATATTCGAAAGATTCTTTCAAAAGTTTTGTATTATGTCGTCGCTTTTTGATTCGGGACTTGGTGCCTTCTGCAAGTTTTCTTTCTTGGCTAAATTATAGATGTGCACATCTGCCGTTCTACGAAAAAGGGCAGTTACTGCAAAAAATAAAAAAATGAGTTCTTTTAGCACTAAATTCGTTGAAGAGTGACCTATCGATCCATTGAAATCATTTGTTCAAATTAGTTATTTCATCATCAACGCAAAAGGCAGCAACAATTTGTTGTCTCCTTCCGTGGAAGTAGTCGAGACTCCCGGTATCAAGTTCTACGAAAAAGGTAGCAACTACTACCAAAACCCATTATAATTTCACTTACCGTAGAAACGCTTCAGAATTTCAGCAGCATCTGCATTTTCACACACTAATTACCAATTTTTGTTAATTATTTTCACATAAATGAGTAGATCGCATGAAATTGCCTGATGAGAGTCCGTGACGTTGGCCCCTCGAAGTTTAAATTTAATTTTTTTTTCGCACACGTTTGCCCTTCGTTTGCACTGTCTACAATTCAATTTTCACCCTTTGCACTTACCCAGATCCAGGATTGTATACACAGACTCAGGGACTCTCGACGACACCACCGCATCGTGAAATCTTTTTAAAGAATACAAAAGTGCCGTGTACTTGTGAGGTACCCAACTGTGAAGTAAATAGTTGATAAACCTAAAGAAAAGAGGCTAAATACCGAGTGATCATTCTGTACGAAGAAAGTGGGAATTTCCAGCGTGAGTTTTCTTGGGTCAACGGCACACATATCAACAGGTGATTTTCCCGAGGAGGAAAATGAGAAGTATAAATACATATACGTTACATTTTCTCCTCCTTAGAAAAATGTCCTTCACATACACGTGCCGTTGACCCATGGAAGTTTACGCCAGACATACGATTCCCACTTCACATTTTCTCTAATAATATCCTCCTCTGGAAAATTACCCTTAAATACGCGTGCCGTTGACCCAAGAGGGGATGATGTTCCAAATTTCCCAGAAGCCATTTCCGCAGAAAACCTTTTCTAAAATTGACTGGAGGGATAATAGTTACTTGATTCCATCCTAGGGAATTATTTCTATGATAAGGGAAATCTACAAATCTCCGAAATCATCAAAGTGGTTGACCCCACTAATTTTTTGGACAAATAATTTGACTAGTTATAAGAGATGATGTTCTAACATCTCCAGAGAATCACCTCTATGAAAACACTTGAATGTAGTAAGGGAACTCGTAAAATTTCGATGTCACAATACTTGTTCCGACAACTGATTATTAATCAAGTCAATGTAATTTTTCTTCTTATATTTTGTCATTGTCAAGATCGAAAAAAATTTTAAAACATCAGAATAGTTCATTCTACTGATTGTATTATCAACTCAATGCTCTAGGCGATGATATGCCAAAATCCTCTAGAAACATCACCCGCTGTTACCCTCATCTGAATGAGCTTCGAGGGATCTTGGAAATTTTTTCGATTTCCCTGAGTGGTTTCGTGGAAAAGTTACATTTTTATTTTTTTCAATTTTATTTTTTATGACTAAAGCCATAAATATTGGCAGTAGAAGGCTGGCTAACAAAGTTGACCTGTCTTTTGGGACGACAAAACAGTGTGCAAAAGAAAATTTGAATTGGAAAATTGCTTCGAATGTTATTGCGTCATCAGACAACAGACAAACAGACCAACAGACAGTCATCATTGTAAAAACCATTTTTTCTGACTCTAGGGGTCTCAAATTGTCAAGAATTGACGAAAACTGGAAAGGTCAAAATCCACCTGAATCTAGCACCTTTTATCATAAATGATGAGAATGTAAAAATTCCTAACCACCCTCTAGTGAAATTCAGATCGACGTCACCGCGGGGATGGTTTCTTAGAGATTTTAGACCTTAATAACTTATTACATTGACTCCATTAAAAAATCAGTAGCGAGAACAAGTATGATAACTTCGAAATTTTACGAATTCCCTAAGTACAATAAACAGAACTATTTATATCATTCCTTCATTTAAACTCAGACAAGCTACCCTGTGGGGGTTGTTTTTGGTGGTGCAAAAACATCATTCCTTTTACCATTTACTAGGTTAAAATATCAGTGGGGACAACACGTATGATAATTTGGAAATTTCAAAAACATTGTGTATACTCTTTCGGCATATGTTTCTCTACCAGAAAAAGAAGTACCTGTCCTCATTTCATTCACAAAAATCGCAGGATTTTATGTATCAGGGCAAAAAAAAATTGTCGCATTCTTTCCCGGGTCAAATCTCAAACACTTTTCCAGGAGAAAAAGTACCGGAGTACCGAAGTAACAGCTAATGTTTTATCTATTTTGATTGTTCTGTTTTTAGTATTATGGATTTCAATGTGATTGATAAAAATGGGGGGAATTTAATGGATGTAAATTGGAGGACCCATGAAAAATATCAAAGAATTTTATTCAAATAGTAAAAAACTGAGATTGGATGCATTACAGACAGGTTTATTGATAAAATGCAAGAATCATGAGTTTTTTCAAGAAAGATATTTGATATTAACAAGAAAGTATGTTTTGACTTTTATTCTAAGAGAAACAAAGAAACTGTCAATGAGACTACCAATTTTGAGATATCCTCCTTGAATTTGATTTAAAAAGTTTGCCATACACGGATACACAGAACTTCCGAAACATGCTAGTTCCCAGTATTATGAAAAAAACGGAGAAAAAAAGAGCGAAAGGTAGGTATGGTTGACTCTTTCTTTTTCTCCCTCTTTTCTTCTTTTTGTTTTGTAAATTTATTGTACATTTGTCTCCAATGATCCAGAAAAAGAGGTAGTTTCCAAATCTATTCTTGATTTGTGAACGTTTTGGGTGCTTCTTTTTTAGTACACAAAAAATTTGCATAAGAAAGTAGATTTCATTTCGATATTTAAGCAATTTCAAAGGAAAGACATTAAGCAAGGATTTGTTCCAATCTGCAGGGTTGCCTATGAGTACTATTAAGATTTCTTTTAATTAAGGTATTAATGATAACCTGAATTTAACAAAAGATATCTAATTTATTTAAATATAGTATACAAATTCAAGACAGTCAGGAATGTATAGAAATGTGTTATTGTTTTGGATTACGCGTATTACCTTCTTATATTTTGAAAAATTGAATAATCTGAATATATTGTTTCCAAAACAAGCAACAAAATTTGATCTTGTCACTATGATCTATTTTATTCATTTCTAATGTTCTGTTTACATAGACCTGGTAAAAAATTTTTCCGGTTTCTTCTGTGTTACAATTAATTTAAATGTTAATCTGGTACCTATCAAAAAATAAGGTTGCTAAAAGTTTTTACATGCATTTAGTTAAAAGAAATGATACCCTCGTTACTTACGAAAAATAGTGCTCAGCGGGGAAGATACCATATACATAATATGTGCATTCTGTTATTATGTACCATTGAGTACTTTATTATAAAATTTTTTGTTTGGGTGTTTCATTTGGAATTCTTTCTAATCTTATGATTTTTACAGATGTTCTTGGTTTTGAATGTATTTAATGTATTTTTCAGTCCACTATATATTTGTTTTTTTTTTAATACACTGAAATATATACTGTATACTGAAAATTTTTTGACTATCTATTTTGTATTCTTGACATAATTGAAACGTTTCTTCAATTAGTGTTCTGGTGAATTGTTAAGAAACATTGGATTACAATTATTATATTTTCTACACAGGAAAATAATTTTTTATCTATTCTGATTTTTATGTTTTTAAAATTATTAATTAATTATAAAATATTGGCAATAACGTTATAAATAGTGTATCGTTATCGAAGTATCAAAAAGGTTTAGCGATTTGTTATTGAATATAACAAAGTTTAAATGCTGAAAAATAGCTAAATAATGCGTTTGTTAATTAAGTTTGTTTGAACAATTATCAAATATGAGCAATCCATATCAAGAAGTCATTGCTAAATAACTGACTGCTAAGTCCGTAAAAAAAGTGGAATTTTATTTATAAATGCGGAACATGATTGAAATTTGTTTGGAAAATTGTTTTCTAGGTATTTCTGAATGAATCCGAGTATTTCTTAAAAACCGGTACACTTCAAAAATCAAAATTTCTTTCTTTAATTTATGTTATTAAATAAAAAAATAAAGAAAAATTTCAAAAACACGCAATGACAGTTCAATGCGAAATTTTATTAGGTTTCATTTAGTAGAAAAAGTTCGATTCGAATAATAAATGTCTTCTGAAAATCAATTTGATCACGGACATTTTTTTTGCTCCACTATGCGGCCGAAAGATTCACCGAGTGAAACTCGACGCAGACGCGGTTGGACATTTTTAGTCATTTCTCGAGAACTTATGAGAATTTTTTAGGTTTTATTGATTTAGTTTGAAGATAAGATTTAAAAGATTACATCGTATGAATTAAAAATTTTTTTACAACTTTTCTAGGTCATGCTACAAGTTGAAGTCGAAGTACAAAATTCGAGAAACTCTTGATTTTTTTTTTAAACTTCTCACGTGTTGTGTCCTCTTCAAGAAGTCAAAAATATTCATACTAGGGCTCACCAAGCGCAGAATTCCATAAGCTCCCGAACTACTTTTATTTAGATCTCTAACTCATTTTTTTGACCGAGATATCGCTGTTCAAAGTCAGCAGTGATTTTTAATCATTCTCGCGCTAGTCGTACCGACAATTATTTCCGACGGTAGTGTACAGTGATGAGCAATCGCATGCAATCTTGTGCAATCCCGTGCAATCTTTACAATCCCCTGTAATTTCCCTTACGGAAAATTATTATAGGAAATTCAGTATAAGGCCGTTATGATTTTCCTATAATGAATTTCTTATGAGTTTTTTCGTGATTCTAGATAAATCATTATAGAAAATCATTATAAAAAAGTTAGTACAGAAATAAACAATGTTCAAATATTGAAAGAATTCATCCAAAAATAAGTAAACTACAAATGAGTGATTTATTCATTCACTTAATGTAGGATTTCAAATTATTTCAAAGGATTCAACAGGATTGCACTGATTTCAAGGAATTTTAAAGAATTCCAAAAGAGTACAAAAATTTCAAATACATCAATGTATTTCAATAAATTTTGAGATAAATAAGGTGATTTCGAAGATTTCTAAACACATCAGCCTGATATTATCAGAGGATTTTAAGAGAATCCAGAGGATTTCAACGTATGTTGAGGGACTTCCACGGATTTTAAAGTTTTTAAAAGCATGTTATGGGATTTCCAAACATTTCAACTAATTTTAAAAGATTTCATCGGGTTTCGAAGGATTTGAAAATGTTTCCACGGATTTCGTAAGATTTTGCAGCATTTCAAAGGATTTCGAAGGATTTCATCAATTTTCGGAAGATTTAAAAATGTTTCCATGGGTTTCGTAAGATTTCGAAACATTTCCAGGTATTTCAGAGGATTTTAAGGATTTCCAAACATTTTGGGCGATGTTGAGGGATTCTCAAAAATTTCAAGAGTATTAACAAATTTCAAGGGATTTCAAAGTATTTTGTAGGATTTCCGAAGACTTCAAGAGATTTCAAGAGATCTTTGGAAAATGAATTAAATTAAATTAAAGGAGACCCGCCTTCCAAATTGAATGGAAAAGACCTTCCAGTCAATGTTCGATCTAGTGCGATTTTATAAACTCTAAAGATTTAGGTGATGCTTATCAAAATCGTGATGAAAGAATTTCGAGAGATATAAAGAAATTTTACAGAATTTTGCAGGACTTTCAGAGATGACAAGGGATTTCACAAGATTTAAAGGATTTTATTGAATATTCAAGGATTTCAAAGATTTCAAGGGATTTCAAATATTTCTAGAAACTTGAACGGGGTTTTTGAGAGAATTTTAATGAATAAGTTTAATTTAATTTATATTCAAGGGATTTCAAATGATGTCAACTCACTTTAATGGATTCTTACGATTTCCAAAGATTTCAAGTGATTTCAAAGAATTTCTAGAGAACTTTGGGAAATAAATGAAATTAAACTGAATTTCAAGAGTTCTTAGCGATTCCGAAGACTTCAAGGAATCTTAAGGTATTTCAAGGCATTTCACAAGATTCGAAGGATTTTATTGAATTTTCAAGGATTCGAAAGATTTCAAGGGATTTCAAAGATTTTTAGAAATTCAAACGGGGTTTTTGAGAGAAACTTAATGAATAAGTTTAATTTAATTTATATTTAAGGGATTTCGAATGATGTTTACTCACTTTAATGGATTCTTACGATTTCCAAAGATTTCAAGTCAGTTTAAAAGATTCCAAAGAGTTTCTAAAAACTTGAAAAATTTAAAGGAATTTTTAAGTATTATGTAGGATTTACAAAGATTTTGAGTGTATTCACAAGATTTGAGGGGTTTTATTGAATCTCCAAAGATTTGTAAGTAATTTGGTGTTTTTTTTAGAGAATAAGTTTAAGTTTGATGAATAAGTTTAATTTGATTCTCAAGGGATTTTTAATGATTACTACAAATTTTTAACTATTTTGAAGATTTCAAAGATTGCGAAGGAATTCAAAAGAGGTTGAAAGATTTCAAGGGATTTCTGTCGATTTTAACAGATTCAAAAGATTTCTAATGAATATATGCAATCTTTTGCAGTCAAATGCAATTTTTCGCAATCTCATGCAATCTTGCAATTTCGCAATCTTGTTTACACCAAAAGTCCGAGTAATTAACTCTTCGAAATTACCTTGATGGTAAAGTTAATATTTGATTGTTTAATGTCTATTAGGGGCCGTCCATAAACTACGTTACCAATTTTCAACTATTCTGGCTATTCATTTATATATTTATATATTTTAATTTAATTCGATTCACTTTTAATTTGATTAATTAATTAAATGAAATTCATTTATATTTGGCTATTTTTGACCCTCTTGTCCCCCTTGTTGGTGACCGTAGTTTTGTCTTAACAACCCCCTTCCCCTCAAAAGTAACGTTGACATAACCTAAATACAGATTTGACGTTTATTTTGCGTAAATTATACTATAAAATGCTTCAAATTCCTAAGATTTGAAGTCGAAATATATTGCATTATCAACAAAATCATTGAATTTTCAATCAAAAAAGATTAATTTGCTATTTCCGTATTTCAAAGACACCAATTATTTGTTTCTAAAGTATCAACTCAGGGACTGAATTTGTTTTGAAGATTGGCGGTGGTTTGTACCCTCGCTGAGAGGGTGGATGATTTTTTTTAACCATATGGGTCCTTCTAGAATAAGTTGCGGATGTTTATCGCTGCTTAGTCCAGTAGAAATAGACATAAAAAGCCGATAAAATCGAAAAAATTACAAACATTTCGAAACATTACTTATTATTCGTAGAAAAGTATAGAAATCACACATTTCATTGTGCTCAGCGATTCGTGGACCGGAAATTGTTTAAACAATGACTTTTGTGAATAATACTGTCCTGTGTTGCAGAAAATTGCAAGCATTTTGCAAACTTGGAAATATCTTTTCTTAATGATTATCTTTCGTAGGACAAGTTTGCAAAATGTGCAAACATACGGAACATCTATTATTATAAACAAAACAGTTTTTTGTTTATAATTTTTGGAAAAAAATTGCAAACACTTTGCAAAATGATTCGTAGCTGTTCGATTAGCATCCTATAAACTCATTCAAATTTACAAAATAAAAAGTTATACGGAACATGGTCTTTTTCTTTTTAACAATGTTCCATTTGTTTATAATGCGTTCATCGCCAGAAAAAATTGCAAACATTTTTTTCTGTGTTTGCAAAAGTTTATACCATTGAATAAACAAACACATTATGGTTTGCAAAATGATCTTAGTTCCGGAACATTGTTAATTAACCATTTTCAATATTCACAAGAAAATAGTTGCAAATTCGATTGCAAAAATAATTCCGATTATTTTGCAAATTTGGCTGATAGCTGTTCAGATGATTTCGATGTTTTCTAGCTTTTCGATTAGAATGTTGTGACCAATTTTTGAAGATTTGGTAGAATTTTGATAGTCTCGAACAATTTTGGAGATCTTAAAAACAAACCCAGTTTGCAACAAAAGGTTCCAGTAACTTTTTTTTCTGGAACGTTTCCAAAACTTTTGTAATTGTTTCTGAAACGTTTCTCATACCTTACAATTTTTGGTCGGACATTTTTTGCAGGTCTGGACAGGCCTGGTGGGCTTACCTCCCCCCGCATACCGTTCATTTTTCTAAGAAAATAGCGCTTCAATATTTCGAAATTATATCAGTGTTCCGGTGGTCGAATCGTTTCGCAAATTTGAGAAACAGGTTCCAATATCTCTTCCAGTCATAGGCCGGATTCGCAAAATGTTTGGAATCACTTATTGATAAAAAATGACTTGACTTTTATTATTTATTAGAAATGCCCTGGTTCCAATAATCCGCTAGTTCGACTATTTTCCAAATGAAACATTTCACTCGGAAACCTGTTCACAGCTATCAGCAAAATTTGAAAAATATTTGGAATTATTTTTGCAATCGAATTTGTAACTAATTTCTTGTAAATATTGGAAATGGTTATTTAACAATTTTCCGGAACTAAGATCATTTTGCAAACCATAATGTGTACATTATTCAATGGTATAAACTTTTGCAAACACAGAAAAAAATGTTTGCAATTTTTTTCTGGCAATGAACGCATTATAAACAAATAGAACATTGTTAATAAGAAAAAAACCATGTTCCGTATAACTTTGTATTTTGCAAATTCGAATGAGTTCATAGGATGCTAATCGAACAACTACGAATCATTTTGCAAAGTGTTTGCAATTTTTTCCAACAATTGTAAACAAAAAACTGGTTTGTTTATAATAATAGATATTCCGTATGTTTGCACTTTTTGCAAACTTGTCCTACGAAAGATAATCATTGAGCAAAGATATTTTCAAGTTTGCAAAATGTTTGCAATTTTCTACAATACAGGATAGTATTATTCACAAAAGTCATTGTTTAAGCAATTTCCGGTCCACGAATCGCTTAGCAAAATGAAATGTGTGATTTCTTTACTTTTCTACGAATAATGAATAATGTTTCGAAATGTTTGTAATTTTTTCGATTTCTTTGTCTATTTCTACTGGACTAGCTCCCCATCTCTCAAAAAGTTTTTGTTTTATGAGCAAAGAGTGAGTTTTTGGAGTAGTTGAAATACATTATAAGGGTGAAAGTACAATGATGATTCTTCTAAATATAAATTAGCGGGATTTGGTCTTTCAAATATTTTAAACCTTTGTCACAGAAAAATTTGACAGCGTCCGTGCGAGAAGTAAGGCTTAGAATTTAGGGTCTGTAAAAATGTATAATCATGACGGGGTGTTTCAGGAAAATCGTCAGAATATAATTTGGTCAGTTTCGTTGGCTTTAACTATTGTTTTAAGTGCTGATCGTTTATGCAAGATATTTTTTAAATAAATCAATAAATCAATTTTTTACTCATAAGATATTCATCATTACCGGGAGCAATGAGAAAACATTCCAAATTTAAGCATCCAAAATTTTTGGAATTGGATAATCTGAGATTTTGTACATGCAAAATAATTTTTTGAATTTATTTTATTTTCAATAGCTGTCCGCCTTAGATTTTGTTCTCCTTTCTACAATGAAAAAAAAAATGAATAGAAAAAAAGAAGGTTTAGAAATCTTGACTCGAAAAATTTGCAGAGTTTCGAACGATTTCGAACGATAAAGAGAATTTCTCGGCTCGATATGTATTACTAATAAACAAGGATAAGTTTTATAAGAAAAACAAGATAAGGGTATATTTTTTTTCAAATTTTCCGTGTGCATTTTATTCCCAGACAAAAATATTATTTTGTGTTTTTAAGAAATACTTTCCTGCAATGAATAAATAAGTAAAGCAATTCAAGGCTGCCCACTATCAAATAGTGGACTCTTTTAAATTGTAACTCTTAGGCAACTTAATTTCTTTATTTATCATGGAGGATCAAAACCAAGCCTAGAGCTTATCATCTCTGTTAATTATTTTCAAACAACTCAAAAGATTATAAGAAACTTAATTTCTAACTAAACTCTTGTTAGCAAAAAATTGCATAAGACTGAGTATCCAAGAAAAGTAATCTTTCAAACCATCAATATTTCTGGCTTATTAGAGACAGATACATACCAATAAAAAAATATGGAGAAAAAAGGAGTGAAAAAAGTTAAACAAATAACCTCCAAATCCTTTCCTTATTCTTTCTCCGTCTTTTTATACAACGAGGAAAATAAGTTTGAAGACCAATTTAGACAACGTCAACAGGGAAAATTTCAAACGATAATGAGGGTGAACGATAGCAAAATATTTAAAATAACATTAAATAGAATGTATTTTTTCTTTAAAATTAATTTTTACATTCTCATTCATGACAGTATAATGAAATCGTCCAAAATTTCAATTTCCAGTTTTTAATGAATCTTTAGGTTTCGGTAATCACAGAGTCCGAAAATCATAAAATTCTGTCAGTGTCTGTCTGTATGCGTGTCTGTACACATACACTTTTTCAGGTCTTTTAGGTACAGTTTTTTGAGCAGATCAACTCAACTAAAATTAACAAATTTAGAGCATTTTCAAAATTTTAGACCAATTTTCTTCTTAGTTTCAGAAATTGTTGTCAAAATTTCTTAGGTAATAAAAATATTTGCGAATTATCTTCATGACACTTGTATATTCAATGAGAATTTAAAAAATTATAATCTTTTCAAAATTTCCAAAAAATAGGAAAAACTATTTTACTGATAGACGAGGAAGTTCTAATCGACATTTTTACTAATTATCAAATATATTCAAAAATTATCCTGATGAAATTTTTTGATTAGAACAAACTTCAAGAAGCTTGATCATTCCAAATTATGAAATTCTTCTTTAAAGAGATCCATTAATTAAAATTACGATTTTTAGTAGATGTCAAGAAGATTAACAAGTTACCCCACTAACATTTCTCAAACAAAAAAAAATTTTAAAAGTTCTAGATATTAATGATCAAGTGATTACGTTAGGATCTTTTTAAAATACAGTGCAATGATTTCTAATATCTTTCTCGAATTCGTTGAATTTTCTGCTCCAAATTCAATCTCTAAAAAAGTCGTTGACATATCTACAATTGATAAATATGAAATATTCCAGATTTTAGGATGATATTCTCGCTTTTGTGTTATTTTGAGAACATAATTGCATCATTCATTTCTTCGAAATTAAGGAAACTTCTATAAATAACAAAAACAAGATAATGAAACAATATTGCACGATTACTGTGAAATTATACCTCGGTCGGAGACTATTTATTCCGATCAAGACAAAAAAGTATAAGAAAGCTGACGTTATTATGTTTGGTATTAAAAGTTTCAAATGTTTATAATTTGAAATATTTAAAATGTCAAACGATATGGTTATTTATTTTCATAAAAATAATTTGAAGCCTTTTCTTATTAACATTTTATCGAAAGAAAACCTATTTCTCACATTCCATATCATTTTGTCTACATCATTTTATTTCTTAATCCGAATCGTCTGTATAACCAAATTTTTAAGCGCGAAGCGCTAGTGTTGCAATGAAAATGTAATTATCAAAACCGCAGATGCTTTGAGAAACTTCTTCTAAGTCAAATTGAAAAACATTTTTCAGTTCCGCTTTATGACTGTAGTTCATTTAAGTTTTAAGTCACAGCTTTGGATTTACTATAAGTTGCAATAATTATATTTGAATTAAAGTCGAAGTGCGCGCAAATATAATGTACAAAAACGAGCGCGAAGCGCGAGAGCGTTCCAGCATGCCCTCAGACGCACTGAGGCTTAGCACGAAGCGCGGCGCGCACGGCGCGCAATGAGGATTTACCCGCCGATGGCGGGCATATTTTTAATTAATTTATTGCCCAAAGTATTTCTGTTCTAAAATTGATGTTTCATTATTTCCATTGATCTTCAATATTGCATCCAGAACTCCCATGTTGGAAATGATGTTTCTTATCATCTTTTCTGAACACCAATTGCTGCCAGCTAGTTAATCCTACCACCTGGACTGAAAAAAGGACAAAGAAAACATTAAATTTTTCAATTTCTTCACTTTTCGTAACAAAAAAATTGATATCCTAAGATGTAATTTTCTTGTTTTTGTTTATTTTTCCGAGCATCAGGACCACTAAGAATCTTTACAATCTACACGAATTTTTTTATTTTTTTTTATTTCAAAGATGTATGTCTTGTTGATATACTTATCATGCTTTTTACTTTGAACTCAAGCTTACGCTCCACAACATGGATTTAGAAGATGGTGTTCATCGCAGATATTTAGAAATTATGTGATTGGATGAAAGAGGGTGTACTGAGACGTATATGACGTCATGTCGAAACTATACTATATTTAC
>JAUMHM010132026.1:0-18729 GCA_032362435.1 Melikaiella ostensackeni
TTTCTGAAATTTAAACTCAAAATCAGAAGTGATCAGAAGCCCGGTAAAAATCTGGCAGACCGAACCTACGAGTACAAAAGCAGTTCTACGCAATTTTTTGAAAGAGTTCAAAAGATTTGCGGAGATATAAAAGATTTCGAGGGACTTGAAAGGCGTTAAACAGAAATTAAGGGGCTCAAGAGTGTTGCAAAGGACTTAAACACCTTTCAAGGGAGTAAATATGATGTTCAAAGATCTTAATTATTTTAAGGAGTGTTCAAGGCTTTCAATCGTTTTACGAAATTTTAAAAGATTTTAAAAGTACAGAGTCAGTTTAAGGTATCTAACATAAAATGATTAAGAGATTTTATATCATTTTGGAAATTTCAAGGACTTTCAAGAGATTCAGAAAAAGGTTGTTGGATTGAGAAGAATTAACTAAAGCATATAAGGATTTTAAAGGATTTCGTCACATTTGAAAGGTTTTAGGGTATTTTTACTGATTCCAAGGGACTTCAGAAAACGTCGAAAATTTTGGAGGACTTTTATGAGATTTCAAGTGATTTTAAAGTGATTTGAATTTTCAAAAGATATGCAATACTTCCAAACATTTAATGATATTTTTATAAACTGCAAAGAATTTTACAGGAATTGTTTCAAGATTTATTCTTGATTCATGATTGATTCGATACATGATTGATTGATGACATTCATGATTGAATTAATTTAAGATTCTTTCAAGAAAAATGTTTTCAATTGTTACAAGAATTACGTAGGATTTTAAAGATTTGAGGAGATTTTCAAATATTCCAGAGGATTTCACAGAATTTCGAAAATTCCATGCAGGTATGAAGAATTTTCTTGAGTGACGGAAGACTTGAGAGGATTTATGAGATTTTAGGATATTTAAAAAAATTCCGAAAGAAACCCTCTAGAATCTCTTGAAATCTGATGATATTTCCTGAAGTCCTGGATCCCTTAAAATCATTGAAATCCTCGCAAATCTTGAAGAATCCGTTAAAATCCCTTCAAAATCCCTTGAAATCTTTTAAAATATTTTAAAACTTTATAGGTCCTATATTATTCTTTCAAATCCTCCGAAATTCTAGGAAATTCTTTTAAATCGCATGCAAATGTTTTGATTCTCTTAACATCATTAAAAATTCTGGAAATTCCTTGGAATCTTTTAAAATACCCTTAGATGTTTCACATCCTTTAAAATTTCTTGAAATTCTTCGAAATTTGTTAGAGCTTTGAAAAAGTCCTTGGAATCTCTTATAATACCCCAAAATTGTTTAACTTCTTTTAAATTTCTTAATATGCCTTCAAGTTCTTTAACTCATTCAAATCCCTTAATGCTTGTAAGTACAAAGGATTTTTAAGGAATTTCAGCGGATTCCAAGGGAATTTACAAGACTTTAAGGAAAATTATTATATTTTATGTAATTTTAAAGGATCTCAAGGGATCTCACAATATTTTAGTGGATTTCGACAAATTTATTTATAAGATTTGAGGAATTTCAAGGATTTGAAGAGATTTGTAAATAATTCAAGGAATTTTCGAAGATTTTGAAGAATGTTCAAGAATTCAGGACGTTTCAAAAGACCGTTCCTTATAAAATTGATGAAAAAGATACAATAAGGATTGCAATAATAACATTTTCACCACACACTCTAAAGGCAATTATATTGGACGGTACTGAGATTCCTGATGCAAAGCAGAACACAGAGTCTTTGACGCGGTGAAGAGATACTTGGTCATTCAAAATTCAAAGTTGAAATTTTTATTTCTGAAATATTGATTCTCATGTAAAATAAAATGCTGTATCTTTATTTTCTTCTTGAAAAAGGTAGTATTATTTCTAGTTCTTGAGAAAATGGAGAAGAGCGTGTTTTTTTTTTCAAACGATTTTCAGTTTGATTTTTGTCTTCAACTCGCGCTCGTCGCTACAGTTTTTGTAATTTTTTAATGAAATTTAAAGAAATAATGCTCTAAGGTATCCCTGAAACGGCTTCTAGATACAAAAGTTTTTATTTTTATTTACAACAAAATGACTAACTATTTTTCAGTCTATTGCGGTTGCGAATAGAGGGGCCCTGAATCGAGGGTTTTTGCTTAATACGGTTATACATATAATAAGTAGTCTCGGACTATGGTCCAGGGATGATTCCGAAAGGCCAATTCAAGGCGTGAATGAACAACCAGAGGGCATACTCAACAAAATGGATGGTTTTTGTGGGACAAAGAAAAGCATGTATCCGCCAATCAAGAATGGTCTAGACGAAGCGTTGAATCTGATTGATAAAACACAGGACAGCAAAAGATAGACAGAAAGCTGGTTCGATATCTTCGAGTATTATCCTGCTGTAATCCTCGGCAAGAAGGTCAAGGAAGCTCAGCTGACAGCAGGTTTGAAGGACGCGGCCTGCACGGGACTCAGACGGAGCAACAAGCCAAGGAAACTCCCGCAACCGTTTACGGAAAGTGGACAAGAGAGCCTACAAAGAGCCTCACTGAAGTAACCGCGCCCAAACCGATGCCAAAGAGGCTCAGGAGTTGAGCCGATGGAGCAGGGCCATTAATCGGGAGGAGCGGTGTAAGGGAGAAAAAACCTCCCATCAGACTGAAGAAGAAAGAATACGAGACTATTGCATTTCAAAGCGGTTCTCATAAAATCGGCTGAGAGATCGAGATACACAGAGGTCTGAAAAAACCTCGAAAATAAGTTAAAGCCGGACACAATTAGTGTTAAAATCAAAGGTGTTAGGCAAACAATGAACGTCGATGTCCTCATTGAGGTGAGTAATGAAGCAAAGGACAGGATCAAACTGGCCTCTGTTATCAGGGAAGCAGCTGGGGCGAGGAAAGACGTGCTCAAGCTTGTTCCCCGCATCGAGGTGGAGATCCTCTAACTCGACAGACTTTGGAGGATAAAGAGGTGAAGGACACCGTGAGAATACACTTCGGGCAGAGCATGCCAGGAGAGATTCGTCAGCATGACGAAGAAAGGCTTCAGGGGAAGCCTGAAGCCTGACGTAGAGTTAAGTGAGGAGTTGTCCGCGAGGCTACTCCGCACAGAATACCCTAAGATTAGGTGGTTGTCCTGCAGAGTAAGCTTTCTTACTCTGCACCTAGCAGCTTCCGTTATCTTTATAACGGAAGCTGCTAGGTGCTGCTGTGTGAGAACGGACAACTGCCAGCAAAGTGCAGGGTCCCTAAAGAACCAAGAGCCAAAGCAGGTACGGCACAGTGGGCCACAGGGTTGTGAAGTACAACAGCATGCCACAGTGCTACCTTTGCACCGCAAGGGAGGATAAAACCCGGACCGATCACCTTCCGGGTACTTCAAGGAAGCAGTCTCGATAAGGTAGCTAAGAGAAGTCGCAAGACGAGTAGCGGCTTACGTGGAGGCAGTGTCACGCCACTATAAGGTCACATGAATATGTAAACAGATTCCCTAGAGGGGACAGTAAACGGTAAAAACCTTAAGTAATGCGAAAGCGATTTCCGGGATGAATCTGTACAAAGACAGAAAGGGTAGTGGTTTTCAGTGGGTGAAGATTCTACACATTCCGGAAGTGGGGATCCTCCGAAATGTTTTCGAAAGATTTTCCACCATGCCTCGAAAAAAAACCTCAAGCGCACGACTAATGTTTCATTCGTATCTTACACCAATCGCTGGCCAGCTTGCTTTTGCGAAGTAGAGACGTATTCCATTTCCTACATTTGAAAAACATTTATCCAAATATGTTTATTCAAGATTATCATTAGTATTTAATATTTGATGAGTGACTGCCAAAAAGTCAACTGTTTCAGACATAATTTCTAAACGAAGTCGTCTAGAATTTGGGAACTTCAGTAAATTGGGCTTTGATATTAATACTTCATTGAGGTATTTGAAAAAAAAGTATAAATCAAAGAAAATCTGAAAAACGGCTGAGACTTGAAGTGTTTAACACTTTGGCAATCACCCGTATCATATAATCATTAAAGCTAATGAATTCACTTCTCTAAATGAATTATTAATTTTTTAATAACGCTATTTTAATTAAGCTATTGTCAAGCTACTTTCGATTTATTTTCTAGAATCGTAACGCATTTCAATCACTATATCTTGATAACAGCTTAAAAAACAGAAAATAGGCGGGATTAAATATTTTCGACTTGTTGAAATAAGATAAAGTGTTTGAATTTTACATACTATATATGATATGTGTTTCGCTTCTACACTATCTAAATCTGAATTGTTGGGAAACTGGTGGCAGTTTTCAACTAATTCAAATAGTTTGAAATCGTTTACTGCAGACAATTAGATATTTACTAATCCAACTGGTAGAAAAAATCAACCCAATGAATTAGTAACCTGCTGTATATCTAGTTTGTATGCGCTCTAAACTCTCATAAAAAATTCTATATGGACATATTTCAGATGAGTATTAAATAGGCAAATATCTAATGAATTTTAAATATACCCATATATACCCATATAAAAATTAAACTAGATATAATTTGTAATTTTTACTGTTTATCTTTAAGTTCATCGCCTACATCAAACGGCAAGCCGCACGGAACATAAGTCGCACACTGGGAGTTTAACATTTATTGTTCTTAACCTATTAATTTATTTGGAAAAGAACTCTGCGGAAAACTTCTGGGTACTTTTTCAAACAACTTCTAAACAAAAAGTTTTTATTTGCACAAACTTCGTTCAATAAACAAAGCGTTTAAAAATTATGTGGACCGATTTATGCAATAGACTGTAAAATAAGTGGTACTTTTGTTATGAATAAAAGTGGAGAATTTTCAATTTGATAGCTGTTTTGGGGATACTTTAGCGCATATTTCCTCCAAGTTTTATTAGAGAATTTAAAAAACTATAGCGATGTGCATGATTTGAAAACGAAAATTAAACTGAAAGTGGACTTTAAAAAAACACGTTATATACCATTTTTTTCAGGAGCTGTGAAAGATACAACTTTTTCTAGAAGAAAATTAAGATGCAGTATTTCACTTTCTACAAGAACCAATATTTCCAAAATTGAAACTTCAACTTTGAATTCTTAACAGCCAGGGGCCTCTCCACCAACGCGCCAAATACTCTATGTGCTGTTCTTGCATCGAGACCCTTAGTTTTCATCATTATGTTTTTTTTCTTTTTTTCTCGGTTGAGCCCGGTGTCCAGTCATCAGCCACGGATCAAGTCAAGTGCCTGATGAGTTAAAGATGTTAAGACTTCAATACGATGTGTGAAACCTCCTGCGATAATGTTGTAGTAGGTACAAAATTAGGTGCATGGTGTAGATTGGAGTTTTTCGTTTACCGCTGTTGTCCTTATGCAGCGGCCGAGAGTGCTGAAAGTGACATTGATCGCCTCTGTATGCTTTATTAGAGCTACCATCTGTTACTCTATAGGGTTTCAGTGGCCTATTTCCTGATGTTCTAGAAAGTTTCTTACAATGCGTCCGGTGTTTAATAAAACCGCTTTTTGAGATGCTGCCAGTACCTACTGACTCCTAGATGTTCAAGATATCCGGTGCATCCTGCGTGCACATTGCCTGCCGCCGATATCACAATGGGATGAATAGATGCATGTTCCACATTCCTCCATATTGTCTTCACTTTATACCTTAGCTCGCTGTACGTATGGATCTTGGTTGTTTAGGTTGCCTGCAAGTTCCGGTTAAGTGGACAAGCAATGTCGATGATATAGACTTTTCCAACATTTTTCTCACGCATGACAATGTCGGGTCGATTGGCTCAGATATAATGATCCGTCTGAATAGTAACATTCCAGTACAAGATATAGACATCGTTTCCTAAAACGGGCACTGAAATACATCCATAAGATGGTATCCATTCTGTTGAGAGTCCTAGGTTCAGGGAACGTTGTTGACGCATAATGCCTGCTACATCATTATTTCTGTGCGTGTACTCTCTCTGGCCATCACGCGACAACCATCAACAGTGTGCTCAATAGATTCGTTGATTTCTCCACACAATCGGCACCTATCAACCACGTCTTGATCAACCACGTCGTAACAAATGTTTGCGATAGTTTCTAGTGCTGACAACTCTGTCCTGAATCGCTATCACGAATCCCTCCGTTTCTGGAAACAGGACGCCCTTTTTCAGACAAATATTGAATGCCTCGCTGTCCACTTCATGTTGATCTAACGTTTTGGGATGCTCGCCGTGATAGCTTTTTGTCTCGATTGCGTTTCTAATTCCTCTATGGTTTCTGCCTTGATATTCAAGGTTTCCTCTAGGGACAAGTTCAAGGACGTGTCATCGAGATCTGCTTTACAGATATTGTTGCAAAACGCAACATTTCGCTTGCTGTTAGAATAGTCTCGCAACTGTATAACTTGTGATATACACAGTTTCTTGACATCTACAACACCTCGACCCTCCTTATGTCGTGGAGGAACTATCCTTTTAATTGCCGAATTACTGCGGTGCATTCGGTGCTTAGGCATTACAACGCAGATGGTTCTGTTTATCCTTTCAAGGTCGGTGTTCGACCATTTGATGAGCCCAAAAGAGTACATCAGAAATACATCAGTACAACATTATTATTATCATTATTATTAAAAAAATAATATCTGAAGCTTGAGATGATTACAGCCCAATATGTCAAAGGCAGTTCTTGAGTTGGACATTCCTACCAAACTGAATATTCTACACGGATCTATCCCGGTTGTATACCATCAGTCACGGACAAATTTTTGTAAGGTAATCAAGTGTTCTGATGAGAGTGGGATGCATAATTGAACATATTGGGCAGTCTGGCATAATTTTTACCCCATCATGGACGGGATGATTTGCAGCCAAGTGCAAGATGGAAGGACCTACAGCTTGAGGTGGAGTCCGAACCACCAGAACCTCAGTAAAAGAACATGGAGAAATTTTCAGAGGTACCGGCTCAGGGGTCGAAGCCCGGAGCTCTAGTAGGAAGTCCGAGCGCTTAACCGCCTGAGCCACCGAGGCTCTCGGTATTTATCACAATAATAATAATTGTTCTAATATCATACAATGAAGCAAAATATCTTTTGGGGCAAGCGTATGAGAAGGGATAGGTTTGAGATCAATCTAGAAGTCACGTGTTGCTCATTCAAACCACACACTCGTCCCAAAATACCGTTCCGAAACGGGTCGCAGATTCAATCTGTCTGGCAGTCACCCGAGGTGAAGAGTCATTCTTATATTTACAAACAATGTCTCCCATACATCCCTAACCTGGCATACATCTTTTGCTCTCATTATGTCCATACATCTTCTCATGCAAGCTCTTGTGTTTCTACGTCTCTTTATATCTCTTTGCTTTGGAGTCTGATTCACAGATTTCAACGATTTCCTTTTCGGCCAACCTCTGGGTACGTTACAATCCACCTTATCTAAATACAATTGCTTTGTTAAACGTCTTTATTCATTCTCTCAGCATGACCAAACCATCTTAGCAAATTTCTTGCACTCTTGTCAATCAATGTTTCTTCTACATCACATTCTTCGAGAACCCAATCATTACTGCCTTTGTCAATTAGAGTTTCACCGCATATATTCGGCAGGAATCGCATGCAAACTGCTTTTACATTACTCCTATCTTTTTCATGATATGTCTACATCTCGCTGAGATACATCACATTTGGTGCAATCTCAGAGTTATATATTGCAATTTTAGCTTTATTCGATACATTTTTACTCCTAGTAAAGGCTTGTGAATTGCCGATGATTTTTCTACCCTCGTTTATACGTCTCGATAACTCTGCATCTATTTTCCCGTCAGCAGTGAATAAATTTCCAATACAGAAAAATAAAAAACGAGTGTTTGTTGCGGATAATTTTCAAATAGGTAATGTTGAATTTTTTCGCATTGAAACAAAAGAAGATACAATAAAGTTGGCATGGTAACCATAACCAAAATGTTGGGTAAATATTACCACGTGAAGGTATTTCTGTTGCAGGTAAAGATCATTCTGAAATAATATTTATCACCCTTTCCCTTGTGATGTAGGACGATAATCGCCTTTCTCCAATCATTTGAAACTTCACGCATGTTTTTAGGGACCAAAAAAATAGATCAAGTTGGTTAACCAGACTCTTTTGACCAATGGTTCTAGTTTTAACCACCGGAAAAAACTTAATGATCAAAAATTCTATTTCGCGGTCAAAATATGAAAGATACGAAAAAAATTAACATATAAAAATTTTTCACCCAGAAAAGATCTAAAAATTTGTTCTCGACTATTTTCTGATAGGACGTGGAGTTTTTGTTCTAATCGTGAAAAATAACATCTAAAAAAGAAATAAATATTTGGAAAAACGACACGAAATAAAATTAAACGTTCAGTAACACAATTATTCAACAGAAAAGGGTCTACGAATTTCTCGTTGAGGATTTTTCGATACGATGCGTAATTTTCGTTTAAATCGTGATAAGTGTTAATAAAGATAATGAAAATAAAGAAAGCAGTTGCTCGCCAAAACTGTAAAAGATGCGAAAAAATGTTAAGAAGCGAAATTGTTCGTATCAAAAAGATCTATATATTTGTTCACGACTATTTTTTAAGAAGACGCATAGTTTTTATTTGTTTCGTGAAAAATTTTAATAAAAATGAAATATTTAATTTCATATAAAATCTTCGGAAGGTGCAAAAAAATATTTCATGGAAAAATTTTTCGCCTAAAGCAGAAGTCCCAGACCGAGGTACATAAATTAGTATAACACACATTTGGTATTATAAAGTTTGAAATAATATAGAAAATTTTGCGTTATGTATGTATTTTAATCGAGTGCGAAGCGCGAGACATGTGATGAGAATGTATTCGATGAAGCTTTAACAAAAAAAATGGAATTCACAATTAGCAAATTACAGTTGTCAGCGGGTTGACCTCTAATTTTAGAAGCTCTGTGCAAAAATGTTGGAGGAGCAAGCACATTTTTTTTGTTTCATTATCAAGCTATTATGCGGAAGGCTTGAAAATGTATACTTCAATTCACAGATATGTTATATTATTATATTATATTCATCTCTAAAATTAAAGATGACCACCAAGTCGAAGACCAGAATATGAACAACCTTCATTTTCTCCAAGTAGAGAAAAAAGCTGATTACAGTATCTTTGGAGAATTTGGTTAACAATGTAAATATTTAATTTGTGCTTCACCAGTGTACATACGAGTATACTATAGTCGTTATCTAGAGAAAATAAGCGGCAAGCTCGTCCTCCCGTGATATTTGTATTTTGTAAGGCAGTTTCTAATAGAAAAAATTCTTTAGATACTAAATTCGTTAAAATTGATTTCACAGTTTACAATACAATATTTCACGTTTTATGGAAAGCGGGTATTTTCCGTGTTAGAAGTTTAACTAGTTCAATAGATCACAAGGAATTTTTGAAGCATTTTAATAAATTATTTAGGGCTTTAGAGATTACAGGAGATTTCAAGGAATTTCGAGGTATTTCCATGGATTCTAAAGAAATGAATGGGTTTTACTAACTCTATTTTCGAGCTCATTACACGGCATTCCTGCTCTAGAGAATAAAGTTCATTTTCATATTCCTCAAAAGTGTTTAGGGAGATAACATTTGCCTAGGCAGAAGCTATTTGCCTAAAATAACCATTTGTCTGCGACATACCTGTATATACTAGATTTCACGATATCCAGATTTCAAAGATTTCAATGTTAAAATATTACAAGAGTTTCTAAGGGTCTCATAAAATTTTTATAGAATTTCAATATATTTCACAGAACTTAAGGAATTTCAATAGATTTCATAGGATTTCAATAATTAACAAATCAGAACATCTTTTTAATGATATAATTTATGAAATCGAGATTTGACCAGGAACCCCACTGAAACCTTCGTTCCATTTCGTTATTCATTAAGAGAAATCATTTTTTTCTAAACTTTGATCTGCTATCTCTAGCTTTGGGCGAATTTAGATAACATCTAAAATCACATTAATGATTGGATAAAAATTATTTTGTTTAACTGGCAGTAACAAAATAGAATGAAAGTTTCGGACGGGTCCCTGGATTTTACACATCAGTCACAGAATAGTGTAAATATTACAGAAAATCGGTACATATTATTATTCTTATTATTATACTATTAATTCGAATCCCTTCCGGGGTGAGCGTAACTTGTTGGGTTCTAATCTTGTTATACTTCTGGGCATCCAGGATCTTTTGCTTCTGTTACATCCATACATCGTTGTATGCACGCTCTCGTGTTTCTGCGACTCTTTATGTCCCTTCGCTTCAGAGTCTCATTCACGCATTCCAACCAATCTCTTTCCGGTCTACCTCTGGGTAAGTTACCACTCACTTTACCTAAATACGCTCGATCCAAACGTTCTTGATTCATTTTCTGAACATGACCAAACTATTTCAGCAAATTTCTTTCACTCCTGTCAAACAATGTTTCTTCTGCACCACATTCTTTGAGAACCCACTTATTACTGACTAAGTCCACTAGCGTTTTACTGCATATATTCCGCAGAAACTGTAGGCCAACCGCGTTCTCTTCACCCCTATCCTTTTCTTGATACATACGTCCAAGTCTCGCTACCTTACAGCACAGTGGGGGCAAGCACAGAATTATATATTGCAATTTAAGCTTCATTCGTTACATTTTCACTTATAGTGATGGCTCATACACTGCCGATAATATCTCTACCCTTGTTTAAATATCTAGATATCTCTACATCTATCTTTCCGTTAGCAGTGAATGAACTTCCAAGGTATACGAACTCATCAACTTGTTCTATCCTCTCCTCGTTCAAGGCAATGTTGCATACTGTTTTCTCACCCCTTCTTTCAAACACGATAACTTTTGTCTTATTTGCGTTAATCTCAAGACTCATATTCTTCATGTTGGTATCCAGTCTGCTCATCAATGTCTGAAAATCGTCGACTGATTCTACCGTGACAATCTTATCGTCTGCAAACGCCAGTCCACGTACTTTCACTGTCCCTAGATCAACACCTTTTTCGTCTAAAAGAGCCGATCTTAGAAATTTGTTCATGTACATATTGAACATTCAGGAGGACATAACGCAACCTTGCCTAACGCCCTGCTTAATATCAAACCAATAGCTCAGTTGTCCATTCACTCATACACTTGTTTTACTATCGTTACATATTGTTTATACTGCTTTCAGAAGCAAATCATTTACATCATACTTTTCCAGAATTTCCTAAAGTTTATATCTATTCACCTCATCGAAAGCTTTTTGCAGATCAACAAATGCACAGAAAACTCTTTTGTTTACTACCAAATTTTTTTCTTTGATCTGTTTCAAGCTTAATATTCGATCCGCACATGATCCTTCTGGCATAAATCCACATTGGACTTCTCAGATCCTTTCCTAAGTTACTCCCATGACCTTTCCAATAAGTATTTTGGTAAATATTTGGCTCACGGTACTCAGTAAGGCTAATCGCTCTATAATTAATACAGTCACCTTCATCACCCTTTTTCTTGTAGAGTGGGACGATAATCGCCTTTCCAATCATTTCGAACTTCACGGTTCACAGCACACATATTCATGAATTCGCTCAGCCACACGAACAAATATCCGGCACCGCTCTTGAGAATTTCAGCAGTGAAACCGTCCATACCAGCAGCTCAAACATTCTTTAGTTTCCTAATCACGTATATAATGCCGTTGATATTGATTCTTCTTCCGCCACCTACAGCGGGATTGTCTAACGTATCCTCTTCAACTTCATGGTTGTTATGCTCCATAGCTTGTCCTCCATATAATTTCTTGAGAAAATCACTCATACAGTCTTTCAGTTTGTCTAAATCCCATGCCATTTCACCATCAGCATTTTCGATTCCAACTACCTCAGTGCTAGTACTACCTTTGCTAATCTTCTTAACCCATTTCTAAAATAATTTATTTCCTTCAAAATCATTTAAAAATTTTTTTATCTTCTTCCGCATTGATATTATCCTTGCCTTCTTTGACTAGTATCTTGGCTTTTCTGTTTCTACCCCTATAGTCATTTTCCAAGTTAATCCTTTCCTTATCGCTAAAATCTTTATTATTCAAAATTATCGAGTATGCTCGCTTCTTCTTATTGAAAGCCACGCGAATTTTATCATCCCACCAAGCATCTCCAGACTTTCTTCCTACAGCCGCAGTACCGCAAACTTCAGATGCACTTTTGAAAACGTTATCTCGTAGTATTATTCATGCACCCTCTACATTCTTATTGCGTAATTTCGTCTTCCAGTCTTCTTCATGATGCCCTGAATATTTATGCAGCTTTTGACGTTATACCACTTGTACATCTGGTTTCCGCAAGTTCTCTATTCTAATTCGCCTCTGCCTCTGATTCAACTCATCATTAATTCTTCTTCTCCTCCACCCGTGACCTAGGTTTATTTTTGAAACTAAGATGTAGTGACCTTTAAGCCCTTTCAGTCTCTCATCCGCTGCAACGAAGTTAGTCATGCTGTGGCTTTCTCCTCTGCATCAAGTATACATGTGGATCATTTTATGTCTGAACAAAGTATCTGTAATGCACAGGCCTTTTTCCCAGCATTAACATAGCTAATCAGTTTATCCCCGTCACCGTTAGTTTCTGGGTCTCGTAAATGACCCAGTATCCTGCCGGTATCTTCCCGTTGCACACCAACCCAGCCATTCATATCTCTTAGCAGTATTATTCTTTCATCAGGATCGCAAGTACCTGTAATCTCTTTTAACGAGTCCCAGAAGGTATCTTTTACATCCCTACTATCATTATCTACTGGAGCGTAGCAAGTTTTAATAAAAAGCTTTCTGATTTCCACTTTCATTCTAACTCATAGTTATCTAGAAGATACACATTCATACTCTTTGACATGTTGTTTTGCTCTCTCATTCATAATCGAATCGACTCCTTGGCTACCATATGATTCATTATCTACTCCTGGCCAAAGTTCGAGTCCGTCCTCTATCTTTCTTACCTCACATCCCTCCGTCTTTGTTTTCGGTACACATCAAATATCTAGCTTTCTTACGCACATTGTGTCCCGCAATTTCTTTTCCTCAAGATCATTTACACTTCCAGCAATCCAAAAACCCAATCTCCATTCATTGCCTGAAACTTTTTTTGTCAACGGAAGTGTCAATCCTATACGAGGCTACATTATTATTTGTGTTGTTCATTGTTAGAAGTATACACCCAATTAAAACTTTATGCGAGAATTTTATTCCATAAGTAGAAAATCATGTCTAAACTAAGCAGTTAAATCGTTAGAAGTTTGAATGGTCCATTCATAATGTCAGTACCACCAAACTTTGGTCATTCGAAGGAAAGTGTAAAAACCAAGCCAGAACCAGAGGATTTATGAACGGTTTCTGTTCTGCACTGAGGAGGGCACCAGTCGCCTGCAGTTTGGCCCCTAAGATGGAAAAAGACCATACATTGCTTCAGAAAAGTGATAAGAATTCTCAACCGTGAATAAAAACTTAACAAGTTCATAGACTTCCCTAAATTTTCATTTTAAGAAGAAAATTTTCCATGAATTTTCAAAACTTTACATAAATTTCCAGAGGTTTCAATAACTTTCTATCACTTTCCAAAAACCTTTCATAAATTTCCGGTAATTTATAAAAAAAATTTCCATTACCTCCATTTATTATTTTTTTTTTTTAATAAAATCGTCATCGTGAATTTTGTTGTCATTCCAATGATCCTGTAATATGAAGATTGCACGGCACTTGTTCGTTCGCTTAAAAAACCTTAAGAATAATAATCACAATTTTGAACCGGGAAATTTCATAGAAAAAAACGACAAGTGAAATCGACGTAATTTTTTGAAATTCTTTTCTAAAAGGCGATGCGAAGCGCCCCAGAACACGATTCTCACAAGATTATTTGGAAGAGGATAATCGTGGTGTAATACGATGCCTTTACGGTGCTCATTTTCGTGTAGCTGAAGGAAGTTTTAAAACTTGTTGCGTAAATTTAAAAAACCTGTTTTCTTCAAAAACTGAAGCCTCTGGGAAATTCATGCTTGGAAGAAAATAAAATAGTACAAATCAAATACTCATCGTGAATTCTGTTGTGATAACAAAAGTAGTTTCCAACATTCAGTACTAAATTCTGAGAAAATATTGATTTTGGAAAAAATCTATTTAAGTTCGTTTATTTCTTGTAAGCATTTTCTGTGAAAAATTTGCAATTACTGGGCTTGCAACAAGGCGCCTAGTGTTTCAATTAGCTGATCGCAAAGGAATTAAAATGCTACGTTTTTGGACCGGAAATGAAGCAGCTGGAGAAAAATGGTTATCAGGATTTTGTTCTCGACATCATCTTAGCTTTTGGTATCCAGCGACTTACAGTTTGGCTCGATTAACTGCTTTCAACCCACATAACGTCAACAAATTTAATGTTAATTTAGACAATTTCCCAGTGATGTATCCTTTCATAGCAGCTAGTCAGGGTATGCGCATCTTCAATCTAGATGAAACATGTACAAAAACTGTACATTTTCCTGAGAAGTTATTAATGAGACTTGATGTAAGCAAGTGTCTTCTTCCACCAGTCGAGAGCACGGTATCCTTGTAACAGTTTGCAATACAATTTTTGCTGCAAGCTCCTACCTACCACCAGTATTTGTATTTTCAAGAGTAAAACTGAAACCTACTATGATGACAAGTACTCCGTCAGGATCTCTTGGATTAGCGAATAAGAGTGAACGGAAAACCGCAGAACACTTTTTTGAAGTCCTAGACCACGTCATCAAACACACACACAAAGCAAAAGAGGATCCAGTACTAGTGATTTACGATAATCACGAATCACACATCTTCGTTAATGTAACTAACAAAGCTCGAGAAGCTGGTGTAGTCCTTTTAACTCTTCCTTCACACTGTAGTCATGAAGTACAACCGCTGGATGTTAGTGTTTATGGTCCTTTTAGAAGATTTTATAATTCAGCTCATGGTGACTGGATATACCAAGTCCCTGGATGTCCTATGACTATCTGTGATGTGGGTGCTCGCGTATGTGGGTGCTCGCCGAAGGCTTTTACACCATTAAACATAAGGTCCGGATTCGAAAAGACCGGAGTCTATCCATTCGATGGAAATGTTTTCGAAGGAGAAGACTTCTATAGATGCAAAGTCACTGATCGACCACTTGATACAGAAACTGAAAATGCTGCTCCAGAAGATGAACAGCATAAGGTATGCCTCGAGGTTGCAGAAGGCGCTGACGTAGTTTAGTTGCTTCAGTAAGAAATTTATCTACCAATGCAATTGAACAGAGAGATCGTTCAAGATGAAGCTGTTGAACTAAACTCGGCAAAAGAGCAGCCAAGCCTTGCTCAACATTTGCATCAGCAAAGCTTCACTGTAGAAGATACTTCGGAGCAACTTTCGACAGAAACTAAGACCAGTCAGCCCCAAGATGTGGAAGTGGCAGCTTCTCACTTTGCAACAGAACCAAAAAAAGAGAAAGTTGCCTTCACTACAGAAAATTCATAAGCACGAAAAAGCCATATTGAAAGTATTTTCTGAAAAAAATGTAATCCAAGAGCATCCTTCAAGTAATCTTTATATTTACAGTGTGGGAAATTCGGCATTGAAATCCAAGGGAAATAAAGGAGATGTAATTTCGATACTCCAAGAAATTCGACCTCTTTCTAAAACTGGGCCGAGAAAAACCAATCGAAAACCTAGAAAGAAAGGAGATAGCACAATTTTAACTTCATCTCGTGTCCGATATTTGCTTCTAGATAGAGCAGCAGGTAAAGAGCTCAACAAATCCTCGATCAGAAAAAGAAAAAACGAAACAGGTATTACCAAAGGAATTAAAGTATTAGAAGATGAAAACATGAAACCTTCCAACTTCAAACAAAAGAATTAAAAAAAAAAGAAAGAAATATTCTACGAGAAAAGGAATTAAGCAGGAGAATAAGGAGAATGGAGAAAACGAGGAACAAACATAAAAAAATAAAAATATTTCAAACGAAAAATAATCGACCTGGAAAATGGAGAGAACGAGGAACAGAAATTAAACAAAAATATATTAAGTAAGGGAAAAAAGCAATCCAGAAAAACCAAAAGAAAAAAAGAAAATTTGTGAAATGCGCGGAAATCAACGTGGAATTTTTAACCAAGAAATTGATAGGACTTGTGAAACTAAAATAAGCTTGATTATCAGAAGCTTGATTATCAATTTCTCATGCGATGCTGAAATTATTGAGTTTATTAGCATAATATTTGTTTTGAAAGAGCTCTTATCATATAGTAGGTCCTCAAATGTATCATTGAAATTATTGAAGTGAATGTTCTTTGTAAACGTCACAAAATTTGTGAAATACTATTAACAGATATTATTTTAGAAACTGTTTTACTTTTGCGAGTAATCTTCAATCCAATAACTTAATTGCTTAGAGACGTCATGAAATATCTCAAAAAAAAAAAAACAAATTTGCGAAAAAATATTTTTCTATATCTTGTAATAGAGGTTATTTTTTTCTTTTTTCTTTATTAACATAAAGTTAGCTCCTGACGAAAAACTTTCTTCAAGTTTTATATTAATTTTTTCTAAATAGTTCCTTAATGATTTTCTGGAAAAACTGCACAAGTTGTGTCTGTTCACTATGCTTCAAAAAGTTCTCGCCTTTTAGCTATCATTTCTTAGGTTGGGTTATGAACTGCCTCGTATACCGTACCAAGCTCCCGGAATTTTAGAGATGAGAAAGTGTCAGAATTTTAGTTACTGTGATTTTCCGTCAAATAAAGATAGTTTCAACTATCTTCCAATCGGTTAGCTTATTTTAAGCAGAATCATACTTATGATAAATTGTAATTAGCGATATCTAATTACTCTATCATGCCCAGGTGTAAAACCACCAACGATTATCTACTGATGGACGGATGTATCAAAATCGCTCCTTTGGCAGCGTCTAATAAAAATGTTAATGACAGCTAAGTTATTCAATCACCGATACTTTTTTCTATGTCAATAGTTATTTAAAAAAAGAGGCTTCATTTGCATACTGAAATCTTTCTGTTTTGTTGCAGAGAGACGCACTAAAGCGCTATGGAATTTTTACCTATCTACTGCTGGGTGGTTTCCTCTACTCTTTACAATACTTATAGGGAAAGATGCTTAATATAACGTCTAAACTCCGGGGACTTTTAATTCAGTGAAACTATTATTTGATAAAGATTAAAAAAATATTATTTAATATGGTTGACAATTTAACTATTTTGGGGTTAAAACTTAAGTGAGATATGGTGGTAGTTACATGAAACTTTAACTAATGTGGTTGAAGTTTCGTCTTAACAGTAAACAGCAAATTTCAAGATCACAAATGTTTCGAGTATTTTCAATAGATAACAATGAGGAATTTAAAGGGATCATTCAATAGATTGCATAGGATTTCAAAGATTTCATGGAACTTCAAATATTCAAACAGATTTAAACAGATTTCGAAGTATTTCACAGGATTTCACGGAATTTGAAAGTATTTTCACGAATTCAAATGGATTTGGTAGGATTTCATGGGGATTTAGAGAATTTTAATGACTTGAGTGGAATTCACAGTATTTCAAGTCTGCTTCCACATATACAAAAAAATCGGTGCTGACAGAAAATTTCATGATATTATTCTACATACTACTTGGTCATTAGATGATCCGTGATATTCAGGGGAAAATAATATTGATAAAACACATGTCTCAAAAACAAAATCCTACGTCTTTCTTGCATTATATATTTTTCATGTAATGACAATGGGGGATCTGCACTCAATAAGATTAATATTATTTGTTTAATTTACCTTAACAAAAAATATTACACTTAAGGTTTATTAAGTGTGTCATTAATTTTTAAAAATACTGACTCTTCAAGATTTCTTGGAGGAAACAGATCTAAACAAATGAATATTGCTTAAACCATTCCAAAATGCCTCAAACAAAAAAAAACACTTAACATTCATTCATTTTTTCATTAATTTCAGAAAATTCCAAGTAGAGAAAAGACTCATTTCAGTATTATTAAGGAATTTGGTTAACAGTGTAACAAATGAATATTCGGGTGCTTAATTGGAGTGTATATATACTACAGTCGTTATCTCATGATTTGTGGGCATCAAGCTTATCCTACTAAGATATTTATTTTTCATACGTCAGTTGCAAAGAAAAAAATGTATTTATACTGATTTTAATAAAATTGATATCATAATTTATATAATCTTTCGCGTTTTAGAGAAAGCCGGTTTTTATATGGAAAAACTAATATAAATTCTACAAAATATGTTAAAGGAATTGGCAAGCAGATATTATACTGTCACATTTTTTATTAATGTTTTAGAAATTTGGAAAAAAAATTAAATGTTGAAAGGCAAATTTTAACAGCAGTAGATGGAAAAAAGTTTTTCTGAACTTCACAAATAAACGTGGCGTACTCTTTATATTACTTATAGGGAGAGATGCTTGATATAACACCTGAACTTCGACTTTTAATATATATATATATATATATATATATAGAAACTTCAACTAATGTAGTTGAAGTTTTGTTTTGAGGGCATATCTAACAGGAGTCACGTGACCAATTAAATGCTCGATTTTCAATCATTATTCTTGGAACGATTTATTCTTGCTGTAAATAAAATATCGCTCTGAAACTTTAAGAAATGCAAAAGGAAACAGTAACTTACGTTTTTATACATCATTTGAGTGGGGATTTGTGAAAAAAATTTTCTCGAAGAAATTGAAACTGGAACAA
>JAUMHM010132036.1:0-18729 GCA_032362435.1 Melikaiella ostensackeni
TGTTCCGGTTCGGTTGATTCAGCATCGAATCGGAAGGCCTATGACAGGGCCACCGGAAGCCTCTTCAGGTTGCGGATGGAGGGTCTCTGTGTCGAGGGTTTCTGCTGAATACGGTTACAAATGTTAATAATCAGTCGCGGAAAAATGGCCGGGGGTGGTTATGAAGAAAGCCCCCAAGCTAAGGCGTCATCAGCCGTGCCGAAAGATGAATGGCGGGGGTGATGTGCCTATGACGGTGTCTCTGGGATACCGGGCGACCTCCTAGAGTATCAGCCTCACCCTAGCATGCGGGGCTCTGAGAAGGTGGACGAATCCTTTCCCTAGCTTCTCGTGGGAACAACTATGATAGCACCAAACTCAGTTGTGAATGCACTTCAAAATGATCGAATTGCAGAGCACCCGACAATGGGTCGGCAAACAGTGCCGATCACCCTAGAGTTCGGGGTGCTGCAAATAATTTGGATAGAAACACGATGACGGATAGGCGGTACGGTCGACGTATTGAGTGGACGAATCGACTCAGAAATGACTTGCTGGATTGCTACGATGCCAGCATTATACCTGCTCGCAAGGGTTACATAGCGCGCCTGCACACTCTGCGATGCCAGAAATACCCAGAGCTTTCGCACGTTTCGTAACAGAGGTTGCGAAACCGTGCGGACAACCTCTTGCAAACAGGATATATACGCGGAATGCTTCCCCAATTGCTGCAAGGGCAAGCTGCAGACGAAGAAGTGGAAGCGAAATTAAGATCAACCGCGGAAATCGGGCATTCCCAAGAGATGACGGCGATTTCAGGACGAGGAGAGACATCAACATCCAGGTTCTTCCTAAGCCCCAAGATCTGGCTGAAGTGGATGACGCACTCCATGAGGATCTTTCGGAGCAGTCCGACTTCTGAACCATCACTTGTTCAGTTTATGATGTGGCGAGAGCCTTGGCCATATCAAATCGAAGGGTGAAGCTGAAGATAGATCAAAAGACCAAAAGGCGCTTGCATCAACTGAACAAGAAAATTGGCTGGGCTAGACAAAACGCGTCCCATATTGAGTGTATGATTGACTACATAACATCTGGCAAGCCTTTTACGGCAAAGGTCCAAAATTTTGCTCACGAACTAAGGATCCACCATCAAACATTCAACAAATCAAAGTTGCTGACTATAACGCAGAACATTGTTGACAAAATACGGGTGTAACCTGACGCCAGGAGGAGAATATAGAAGAGGGAGGGATGGGTCAGGGAGAAGCAATAGTTTCTCGCTGACCTATCGCGGCTGTTTAGCGATCACCATGTTTCTGTCAATAATCCGCGTACTTCCGAGGAGGCAGAAACTTTCTGGAGAGAGATTTACGAAGTTCAACACCCATTGCATGAAGACACTGAGAACATGATGCGTTTCAAGGAGCTGTGCAACAACCTCATAATATCCGAGGAACAATGTCCACCAATCACTGCCGAAGAGTTGAAGAAAGCACTAAGGGGAACGAAGAGCTTCTCCGCTGCCGGAACGGATGGTATCAAGAACTTCTGGTGAAAGAAGTTTACTTCTACATACCAACATCTGGCCCGGAGATTCACCTCATATTCAAAGTCGAAGACGCCCATTCCGCAGTGCCTGGTGTTAGGACGCACGGTACTCCTACTGAAGAATAGCGACTTGTCCAACCCTAGGAACTACAAGCCAATAACTTGTCTGAACACGCTGTATAAGATCTTTACAGCTATCCTGAATGACAGGATTGTTCGGATGATTGGACCTGTATGGAGAGAGATCTACGAACAATGTTGATCGAAAAGAGGCGTGGCATGCTGTCGGAAAACCTGCTAATTGACAGCAGCATCCGCAAAGACGCTGCAGCCTACAATCGCAATGTGTCGATGGCCTGGATTGATTACCAGAAATCTTTCGATTCAACCTCTCATAGACTTATCACACCATGAGCCCTATTCTTTTTTGCATCGGACTTTTGCCACTATCTCTCGCACTACGTAATTCTAGTGGGTACATCTGCGGCGGACCTAATAATCGCAAGCGTAAGGTCACTCATATATTTTATATGATTGACTTGAAGATCTATGCTTCTGGGACACAGCATCTCAAGGATACTCTAAAGATCTTTGAAGGGTACACATAAGAAATTGGTATGAACTTTGGATTCGACAAGTGTGCCAAGATTCATTTGAAACAAGGACGACTCGCTATCGTTAGCGTTGACACTGAAGTCGTGGACAGGAGCGCTATAAGTCACCTTTACGCTGGAGAGACCTACCTATACCTAGGCGTGCCAGAGAGCCGCATTTAGAATGTAACATCAGTGTGGGAGACTCTCCGAAGCAGATAAAAGCGTCTCCTTTGACAGATTTGATCTTCCAATCTGTCGGTGTTGAACAAGATATCTGCAACTAACATGCTTGCCGTCGCAGTTCTACTATATTCATTTGGGGTGGTTCCATGAACGAAGCACGAGCTCACGGCCCTCGATATTGCCACATGTAGGATCATGCATATGAAAAAGAGCTTGCATATCAACTAGTCCGTTCCGCGCTCATACATCCCACGCCGTAAGGGCGGACGCAGGCTTCTAAATATCCAGTGTCTTTATGACCGAATTATCTCGGGTGCAGCTCACATCGTGGCAAATGGGAGAGATCCTCTTCTGACAATGGTCAGAAACCACGAGATGATTGGCGAAGGAGCGTTTCTCTACAAAGGCGCGGAGCAGGCGGCCGAGACCCTTGGTCTGGACCTTAACATCAGAAGTGAGGAAAGTAGATTACTCCTTCTAGAAGCCTCACTCCTCAAAGCCCGAGTAAAGGAAGCAGAGGTGAACAACTTCCTCGAACAGCTCCACGGCAAGAAAATGCCCAGAAACTTTCACAGAAATGTAAAAGATTAGTCCTTGTCGATGGAGTTAACGTTTGCTTTCCTTGAATCATCCGGACTTAATTCAGGCACAGAGAGTTTTATTTTCGCGTGTCAGGACGGTTGCGCTTCCACCTTGGTACACCGTAGCCGCATCTTACGTAAAGAAGTTTCCAGCGACAGGTGCAGAGCGTGTCATGCGCATTCTGAGTGCCTATGGCACATACTCTCCGGGTGCCCCACTTACGCGGGAACTTCGTATCTCCACAGGCATGATTCGGCCCTAAAAGTGCTTCATTACTATCTCTGACGCTCTTTTGGTGTCAAGCGCGACCCTGCTCTGCCGAACGCTCTCAGAGAGATAGAATCAATTGTCCAGAACGAGTTGTGCAAATTTTACTGGAACTTCGACTTTAGGCTAAAGGTCACACACTCGAGGCCTGACAACGTACTTCTTGACAAAGAGAAACGAACGATGTTTGTTATCGAATTCTCAGCTCCAGCCGACGCCAACATCACAGTCAAGGAGAAGGAAAGGGGGGAGAGGTATCGAGACCTTATACGGGAGCTGCGAGGAGTGTACAAAGAATATTCGGCTAAAATGATTGTCCTTGTCATCGGTGCTCTCGCAGATGCGATACCATCACTGGTTCGTAACCTCAAAGCCATACACACGTGCCAGAAAAATGCCAAAGAATTTTTGAGAGATGGTTGTTAATAGCTGTCATTCTTGGGTCGCTCCGTGTCCATAGGACTCACGAGGGTTTCGCCGGCCTTTTATCGTGATTCAACCGTACCATGTGGCCGCCCATCTCACGGTTGTGAGGCGTGGCCATGAGTGTGATTTACGGCGGTTCTACTGGGAGCCGGTGTCATTCTCATGGATGGAAGTCGCTCCCAGGGGGACCCTGCGGTGGTTGTTTGACCAATTTTATGTATATTCACACATACACACACACATACATACATACACACATATATATATATATCAATCAGTCTATCACTTCTATTATTACTTCTACCATTTCTAATAATATTAGTTATAATATATAATGAAAGGAAAACACTTATAATAAATTGTCAAAAGTTATAAATTATCTTCTATAGACAACGTAGCAACAAAAATATGAGACTTGCGCCCCTACAAATTGACAACACACCAGACTCTCCTGCTGGAACCACGACAATATCACCGGCGTGCATTGCAGTGACCAGCATCCGAAAAGCCTGATATAACTTCCCACCATCCTTTTATCGCGGACGTTGAATCATTCTAAGGAAGGAGGACGGAAAACCAAAAATTTCAAAATTTCAATTTTTATCATCCAGTTTGTTAACAACGAAAGGGATAGCGGACCATTTATAACTGGAATTCAACATCATTCAGTAGAGCGGTATGGACGTCAACTTCATAATCATGGCCGTACCGCATGAAATTCAATGCTATCATTCAAACGTACCACCTGCAACGAAAGAAAACGCCTACTTCAGGGTAACATGATCTAAAAATATGTCGTCTTGGATGCCATACTGCAACAAGTCAAATTCGAAAATCATATTATAACATGATTTAGGCATTTAAAATTTTTGAAAAACTACCAGCTCGAAAGAATGAAGACCTGAAAACACGAAAGTTATCGAAACAACAATCTACAAGAGAGATGTCAAACTAATTGCGTGTGGCAAAGCATAAGGTAGGCAATAATTTCGTAATTGGAAACTGTAAGTCACTAGTCAACTCTATAACTTTCACTATCTATAAACTAATGAGAGAAAATTTGACAGCAACCTCATGCAATAACATGTTGATGCTTGTCTGTGATTCAATACCAGTAAATCTGACAAATGTAAATTCGAAACCATCAAACTTTATAAGAAATTTTCTGATAATGAATTATACATTGCATTGCACTGCATCATATTCAAAATATATTAATACATGCTATTCAAATCCCGACATAGTTTATACATCGGTGAAGTACATCGCTGGATTCGTTGTTGCAGGTAGATGTACTATCTCTTTCAAAGAGTTGAATCTCTTCTTTCAAATGAGAACTCCAGATTGAAGATACATATATAAGTTTTAATTTAACAAGTTAATGAAATAATTTGATAATAGTACTTCTGTTTCTTAAGCTTATTTAGGATCTAAAAATGAAACCCAGAACACGGGTTGCATCTTTTACAATAGTTTTTGGGTGTTCTTTATATCTTAGATGTTGATCACAATTTAATCCTAGGTCCACGATGCTATAAACTCTTTGCATCTATTCTCCATCCAGTTCATAGCTAAGCAAAATCGGATCTAAGCTTTTTGCGAATAAAAATATTTTGCATATTTGAATGTTCTTATCTAAGTCCGTTTCCCTATGCAACTCCATAAACTCTATGAGCTCAATCTGCAATGTTATACAATTTATTACACTCATTTTGCATATATAATCTAATATCATCAGCAAAGATGATTTTATTTGCCTCACTTGTTACATTTATGTCATTTAAAAACACTAGATAATTTTGGGCCGAAATCAGAGCCTTGTGGAACGCCAAAAGATAGTGTAAAAGGAGTGGAATGATGTCCTGCATATTGGACATAGTTTTTCCTATACAGTAAACGAGATTGCAGTTACAGCACGGCATTTCCAGGCAGATCAGAAATTTTGAGCTATTAAATTAAGATATTGTGATTGAAGCTTATCATAGCATTTAGCTCTGTCTAAATATATTGCATCAACCTGCTTACGACCTCTTAGGGCTTTACCCATGAAAGGGGTACAGATTGTTAGGTTCATAATTGTTTATCTACTCACTACAAACCCACTTTGAATTTCTGCTATTTTTGAGCTGATTATGTAAGACATAAAACTTGCAATATTCGCCTCAAATACCTTTGAGAAATTGTTTGTTAATGAGATTGGCCTATAGTCACTAATCAATTCTTTATCTCCAGCTTTAAATATTGGGTACACTCTTACCTCGTTCCAAGTTCTCGGAATGGTTCTTTCATTTAGCGCTAAGTTATAAACGTAGGAAACAGGGTTGTCAAGAGAGTCTGCGCATATTCTTCATGAAAAACTTGGGATTATATCAGTACACGTTGTAAATTTATCCCAAAAAATTTTCCGAGACAGTTTTATGTCGAATACATAAATTTTAAATTTGTAACCCATACATTATTTAGATGGAAAAATGAACTCGTTGCCTGATCTATTACCTGGAGCATGAACTCTGTTGAAGTATTCAGCGATAGCGTTTACCATCTCCCTAGGATTGTCCATCTTCCGGTTATTTATGTGCAAGATTCCAGGCAGCCTATATTCATTCCTTAGGTTGCCAACAAATCTCCAGAATTTTTTTTGGATCCTTTCTTAATGCTTCATTCGACGACGTCATAAAAATATTATAATCTCTTCTTATTAGCTGTTTTATTTCAGACCTTACTTCCTTGAAGTGATTTTGCAGGTAATCCATAACTTTATATTTTTCTTTGAGTCTCAATTTCTCTTTAAATTTGAGTTTTATTATAAATTCTTGCGCATACCAAGCAGGGAGTTTCCTCAGGGATCTATGAGAAAAAAGTCTGGGCACAACCAAATCCATCACATTATAAAGTTGCGAATATAGGTATGCATCTTCAACATTCTTCGACTCATAAAGCTCATTGCAGTCTACGTTAGTTATTACTTATGAAAGTTGGGCCCTATTTGCCTTCCTATAATTGAGCAGTTGGGTGCAAGAACAGCCTATTCCAATCTTCAGAAGTCACTTGTTTTTCATTTGTTTTCTATGAAGTCATGTGCAAGACAAATTCTTGCACCCAAGCGCTCAATTATAAAGCCTTTTATTCGAACTGTTCGCCGCGATATTAACGTGTTGATTATCTGATGATTTATATTTTATGTGAATCGAGATTGCTGGGTGATATAAATCTTCTTCTACTAACGGATGAGTCTTTTTTACATCACAATAATCAATATTGGTAAACACTAGGTCTAGACAATGACCAGTTTGATTGGTGATTCTATTGATTTGCTATAACTGCAAAGAATTGATTGAAGATTTAAGATGGTCTGGTTTGCGATCGTAGTTCATCGATTATTTCGATAGCAGATAAAATGATTATCACGAAATAGTTCCAGGGGTATGACACGCTATTCTGGAATTCCGTGTCTTCAGCGGGAAAAGGAAATACGATTACGGCACTGCGATCGTCATTCTACTCGCTACTTTTCTAGTGCAATACAGAGTAAATGTTTTCATTTTTATAAAATTTCGAGTTTATTTAAGTTCCTTAAAATAATTTTTAACATACATGTTTCAATTTGTACAACTGTATGTAATTCTGTTTGAAAAAAATTACAGACAGAGTGATGATCTGAGCGCCAGTTGTGGACATAGTACAGCTCACATTTTCAAGAGCCAGAATTGATCGTGTCATACCTCTAAAAAGTTCTAAAGACTTTGCGTAAGATTTCAACCCAGTTTCTGTAAGACCCAAAATGTCATAGAGATATAAATCCGGAAATAAGTTTACCTACTGCATTTGTGTGTTTAAGCCTCTCAGATTCTGGTAGAATATGCTAATCACATTTGTATCGTTCAAGTGGACTCGACCCGATTGGTTGCTATACTCGCCGTCCTCTTCGAAGTTATGCCTTTCGCCTTATCATGTTTGATACCTTCTGTTCTATTATTGTCAGGCAATTTGGCATTCGCATCCTGATTATTTCGACTAGCATGCTCTTGGACCCACAATATCATGATGTTCTTCTTCCTTCTAACTTCGTCTTCTATTTCTCTTAGAGAATTAGATATAGTCAAGTTACCTGTGTCTTCTGAAATAATCTGGTCTCAGCTCGTCCGGTTCTCGTTGTTGATTTCCTGTAATTCATTCACAATCGTTTTAACTGCCTCCAAGCTATTCTTAATAGCCTTGATATCTCTCTTAGCTCCCTCCGTCTTATCCTCAACTCTGTTTGATTCTTTCGGTAAGTAGTCCTTCAACTCATTGAGAAAGCTTTTTTGAGGAGCTTTTTTTTTTAGTTATTCGTTGCGTTTTGTGAGCCAAAAGTACATTTCGTTTGCAAGCATTTCCTTCCATTCCTCCTTGGATACAGGGTCGGTGACTTTGCCCTTGGTCTACAACTTTTTGTGGACACCCCTTGAGGGAGGCTTTTCCCTTGGTTTGAACATCCTGGGTGGTAGAAGATACTGAATCTTCCGCAATGCACGACGTAAGTTACTATCGCGCAATTACATCTTCGACATATTCTTTCATCCTTCTTCAGAATCTTTTCACTAACTGCTTTGTTTTGAGACATGATATAACGTCAGACACCGACCCGACCAAACCCAAACTGTACCCGACTGACTGTATTAACTGAATCAGAAAGATATAATCGTACCTTTCACGCCCACACTTGCACAGAATGCGAAAATGCTCCGATTTCTCTGATCCAACAAGCAAACAGCCGAAAAAATTTTACGCAAATGACCCGTTTAAAAATCTAAAGTGAATATTATAGAAATTCGAAGTACATGATATCAAACTTTAAAATGGCGTAATTATTAAAGCAGAATCTGACGAGACTCATCTAAAAGAAAATTTTTCTCTTTTCACTAAAACACATAAACGAAGACAGGCACAAAAGTGCACAATCCTGAAGAGAAGAGTAGATCGAAGAGAATCATCAATGATCTGCTGGATCAAAGCTGAAGGATTACTTGCTCCACTCTTCATCTATTTATAGCGTAGATGGAAGTTCTATCGAAAACTCAAAAATAAACAAGAAATCGAAATTAATCACCTTCGTCATCCTTGAATACAGTTCCGCATAAACATTGCATTTCACGAGTAGTATTGTGAATGTATCGTCCACAAGCACGAAAGCTATAACTGGTGTCTAGATTACCTAAATTAAAGGACTTGATATATGAGTCGACAATGAAAACATATATTTCACAAGATGTTCTAAAATATTAAACAACACTTACCCTAAGTAAATGGAAGCACCCACTTGCCTGAAGCTGAACATCCCTATCAAGAGGAAGAAAAACTCACAAGCAACATGAAACTGTTCCGAACACTACTTTCTGCAAGAAGAAGATGATAGACTATTCGTGCCTAAATCTACTGGGCGATTGCTCGCCATGCAAAACGCATTATAAATTATAGCACTGAGATTGGAAGTAGACTGTTTATCTTCCACGTTGACAAGAGACTAAAGACCTGCTCGAAGAATCCACGTCCAGCATCATAGAATGAAATCATTTGAAAGAAATTTTGCTGACATTAGTAAAATACAACTAGACATACATATCACCAGAGGCAACTCCTGAAAAAGTCAAATTTTGTACTAAATTTTATCGTTATATTACAAGACTAGACTAACCTAGAATCACTAGTAGGTGAAATTTTATCAGTTATATTTAGTTTCAATTTTAAAATTGAATGATGAATCAAATCAATAAATATTGATGATTGTCTAAATTCATATTCGAAATTTTATCTAGCAGAGATAAATACTATAAATTAATTTTCTATCACTAACTAAAAACATTCTTTGTAATAAAAGCAAGTGATAGTTAACCACGCAGTCAGGCGCACTTGAATTAAAAACACCGGATCATTCATAAAATAATGAGGTGATGCAAAATGATGTAATCAGATATGGATGCGTCATAACACCTGAACCTGTATGTAAGAGAAAGGTAAGAGATACTCTAATAAATCTGCTTCTGTTATATTAGAATTCAGAGCATGAACTCATGCAGGGGTCAGAGAAGAGAAGATAATAAAAAAAATTTTTGCTCCGAGATGGTCTAACTCATTAGTTTGATCAGTGTTTTGCTACATGCAAAAGATGTAGTTTATGATCTGGCATTCAGTACAAAAGCTAGATCGTATGTGACTTTTTCATAAATGCACTGAACTAGACTGTTTCAACATTATTATATCATGCACAACTCATAATATCGAACATAATGGTGTGTCGGACATACTAATGTATCAAGCATTATTATGCATTAGCGTTATGTCAAGTTTGGTCCGTGCAATGCTTTTATGTTGAAAACACCCGGTAGGATTTCGTCTCTGTCCTACAGCCCATTAACGGAGATACAATCGACAAATCAATCTTCTTCTCTTGCCCTTTCTCAAATAGAAAAGTAATGGAAGTTTTTAACTTGTATCACTGTATCACTTGTAACTATTGTACTCATTTCCCATCCTTTATTCTCTAATACATTATATATACTTGAAACATTCATCACTTATTCCAAACATTACTCTGACACAATCCGCACAGGATTTGCAGTGACAATGTGCCCACAAAAAATAATTATTCAGGTCTTACCTGCTTGATGTAATCAGCAATACTGATCAGGGGCGCATACAGGACTTGTATTCGAGGGAGGGGGGGCGGTCAGGAATTTTTGTTAAATGAAGAATGGAAGTAATAGGTCAAGGATAGATTGGAACAGTACACTGTTTTCAGAGACTCAAGTAATAATATAATTTTCAATACAAATACATCGTAAATTGCACATAAACTTTCATTTGCTATTAAATCTGTGATCTTATTTCTCTTTCTTCAGACTCTGGGGGGCATCGCTTCCATCACCACTCCCCTGTATCCGCCCGTGATACCAATATTGTCTAACGATAAGAAAGTGCACGCCTTCACGGCTCAGCGGTTACGATAACCCTATCCAATAGGATTTAAGGTAACGCAGGCCACATCAAATGAATCGCTTGGTTGAAAATTCAAGGCCTCGTCACCCCCGGAGCTGCTATTTTTAGTGACAGCTAGAACTGAGATTCCTGTACTGATTTATATTACTAGAACTCTGGATTGCCCACTATTGGTTTTATATGAACCAGAAACCAATCATTTTGTTTCTGTTGACATGAAATTTTGATCCAAACAGCAATATCTACAATCTACCCAGTTTCACCCGGTTCCGATCCGACAAATGGAAGCAGAAATTAAATATTGGCAAAGACCGAAGTTATCTGTTCTAAGACAGTAATCTACTTATATTCCCAAACTCAATTTGAATTGGTTTCTGTTTGGGAAAACAAATATAACCAGAACTGTATTGTATTCAGATTTCCAAACAGAATTATACCGATAGCGCGGAAAGTCAATAATTCTTTCGGGATCAATTTGGATTTTAAAATATCATAATAAAGTTGGATTTCCAATTAGACTTTTATCAAAGCCGGATCGTAATTCAGTGGGTCGAGTCAGGTTTGGGGGTTGTTAGGTTGATTTTTTGTGTGCAGATCAACTCACGAACCTAACTCGACCCGATTTGCAAATATCCTAAGCCGAACCAACATGACCCGCACCAATTTTTCACACCCCTAATGAATCTGTTTGAATGTTCCGAAACCACAATCTTCTTGGATTTGCATCGTTCCGACGGATTTATTATCTGATTTATATTTCGTTTGGATTTCCAAACAGAATTTTGCCAATGGCGCACTAAGTCTTAGTTGTTTGAAAATTCAAATAAAATTTAACTCAGATTATGTCCTGAAGTCCAACTATATTGCAGTGTTTTGAAATGCAAATAGATTTTCACAGAACTACGGATTTTGCACACCATCGGTAAAGTTCTGAGTCGACAAAAAACACAAATTCAGTCTGTGTTTGGAAACCTAAATAGGTGACCGTGTTGGAACATACAAACAGATGCAACGTGCCACGAGAAAAGGGACCTAACGCGCCGAAATAAAATTTCTCAGGTTTTCTTCCATCCGCAGTCTCCTTCTCTTTCTCCAGCGTTGGTGAGTGGTGGGAGGGGTTTCTACAGGATCTACAGTCTGCCGGAAAACATAATTTTTAGCCTTCACTGCCAGACTCAATCAAGAAAAAAGTATCCGGCATATCATTTTTCTGATTTTCGTTTTAAGTAGGGGGACTCTTAATCTGTCGATACGTGCAATTAAAAACTTTTTGGTTTTCGGCGCGTTAGGTCCCTTTCCTCGTGGCACGTCACAAATACAAACAGTAACTGGGAGTGGGTTCAAGATCTTCCGTTATAATTCTGCCAATTTCCAACTTCCAACTTCTGTACCCGGTTTTCAACGCATTGGATTTTTAACACTCATCGCAATGGATTTCTAACACTTTGGGTAAGTGTGTTTGTTAAATATTATTATAAACGAGTTCCCTCCGACTCCGACAAAGCATTCAAAGGCAACGATGCCAACTTGGTGATTGGCCGCACATATTCGCCATTGGAGGTTCTGATGGTGGCGACTCGCACAAGACCGTCCTTGCCTGGGTGGGTCTTGAGAATGCGAGCCAGAGGCCATCACCCATTGACTGATAGGAGACTGGGGTCGACAACCACAACCATATCTCCGACCTTGAGGTTCCTTCGAGATTGATTTCATTTCGTTCTCTGTTGAAGTGTTCAGGTACTCGAGACTCCAACGGTTCCAAAACTGATTACGGAGAGCTCTGGCTAACTCCTAATGGGTAAGTTGATCGGGATTTTGCCCTTGCATGTCGAGGTCGGGTATTGAGAGCAGAGGGCCTCCAATGACAAAGTGACCTGGAGTCAAAGCATCGAGATCAGCTGGATCGCCCGTCAATGCAGTGAGTGGGCGACTGTTGAGAACCATTTCAATGCTTGCTAAGAGCGTCCTGAATCCTTCATAGGTGAGCCTGCGTGTTCCCAATACGCGTTTAAGATGTGTCTTCACCAGCCTGACCCCGGCTTGCCAGAGGCCCCCAAAGTGAGGAGCTCCTGGGGGTATAAAATGCCATGTTACCTCCTGCGTCGCGAGCGATCCAGAAACCTCTGTCCAATTCAGCTGCGAGGATTCAAAAGCTTCCCGTAACTCGAAATCAGCCCGATGGAAATACGGGCCGTTGCCGCTCCACATCACTGAGGGCTTACCTCTGCGACCGAAGAATCTCACCAAAGCTGCCATCAAGTTGTCGGTTATCATGTCGCCAACGAGTTCGAGATGCAACATTTTGGTAGCGAGGCATACCAGGACGACTATGTAGCCTTTGGTTGAACGAATGCCTCTTCCTTTAGTGGATAGTATTTGGAAGGGTCCCGCATAATCTAATCCGGTCTTCGCTATTTCACCGCTCTTATTACAAATTTCTAGACAACAAATTCGAATCTTAGTTATTTTAAACGAGGCTGATTAACGTTGCCTTTTTAATATTTTATAATGTGAACTTAATTCATGCACACTAATCTTGCTTTCTTGACTTGTAATCATTAATTAAATAAATGTTGTAATAAGTCAGGGATTCTTAATTTATTTGCCACTGATGGTAGGATCTTCAGAAGTTGAACTCGCGCACAAGCTGACTCCGAGAATCCTAAGGGTTCAACTTTTATAAAGTCTGAAGAACCTTGGAGAATCAAGGTGATTCATACCTGTAGTCCTAAGAATTCACGAAAAAGCTCACAAAAATTCAGTCACGAAACTTTGAAACATGATTCAGAATCTTCTGGTTCAAAGCAAAATAACTCGGCGAGAGTTAAACAAAATCATACCTCCTCAGAGAAAAAATTTCATTTCGAAATTAAAAGTTCTCCGTCTTTAAAGCATTTCTAATGATGTACCAGTGACAACGTAATAATTAGTAGCAGTGATTATAATATAAGCAAGTCCTCCCTTGTCAGCAACAGCAACCACTTTATTCCCCTTGAAAATCGTACCTTTTCCATTCTTAAATTCAATTTTGAAATCATTCATATCTAATTTCCGAATAGATACTAGATTATATTCTAGATTCGGCACCAATAAAACATTTTCAATGGATATTGAATTTTCGCTATTGACAAGAATCCCGACCAGAGATAATTGGCCGAAGGTGAGAGAAACGAGCACCAATGCCTAGGATTTACAAGAAAATGTTCAAGACGACCGAAACGCGTTTATCTAACCACTAATTATAACGAAACGCAGCTTTTGGCAAGGAAAAAAAAACTAAGGATATGATTTCTAATGGTTTCCTTGTTATTTACGTGCAATTGTTGTCCACGTAAATAATCGCAATAATTTGTCATGAAATCGACCACTTTCCAATTGATGGCTGGTAGAATGTTTCCTTGTCCCATATTCGACGCTGAGAGAGAGAGAAGTTATGAAGGACAGTTGCACGAACTGCCTCTTTCGAAGACGCGTTCAAAAACACGCGTTGAAAAAAGACGGAATAACCGACTTGTTCACACCGTGTGTTTCAGTGCGCTTATGTAGAAGTGATAAAAATTGAATTCAACATCAATACGCTGTTAATAATATTGAATAATTGTTCATTTAAATGAATAATGTAAGTATAAAGTTATATATATTTATTACAACTAACTACTATATGAAATTATAAATTATATTATACTTTATAAATATATATAAAATAGGTTATATAACCACCGCAGGGTCTTACTGGAAGCAAATGCCATAAATATGACATCAGCCTTCAGCAGAACCGCGGTAAAACACACCTATGGCCACCTCTCACAACCGTGAGATGGGTGGCCACGGGGTACGATGAAATTATAACGACAAGCCGGCGAAACCCTCGTGTGTCTTAAGAATGCGGGGCGAACCAAGGATGACCGTCCTCTGCATCCATTTCGCAAGTGCCTCGGCATGTTTTTGACACGCGGATATGGTCTTGAGGTTACGAACCAGTGATGGCTTCGCACCTCCGAGAGCACCGATCACAAGGACAATAATTTTGACCGAATATTTTGGGTATAATTGCTTTAGCCCACTTCTAAGGTCTTGATACCTCTTCTCCTTTTCCTTCTTCGCAGTTTTGATGTTGTATTCTGCCGAAGCTGTGAATTCGATCACGAACATAGCTCGCGCCTTGAAGTCTCGGAGAACGATATCAGGTCTCGAGTGTGTGACGAAGACAGCTATCCGAAAATCGTAGTACCAAAAAATTTGGCACTTCTCATTTTGGACAATTAACTCTATCGCCCCTGGAGCGTTCGGCAGAGCAGGGTCGTAGCCAACACCATAAGAGTGGCAAAGATGGTAGTAAAGCACTCTTAGGGCCACATTGTGTCTGTAGAGATACGTCGTTCTCGAGTGAGTGGAACAGCTGGATAGTATGTGTTCGAGGTGCCCAACTCGTGTATGGCAGGCTCTGCACATTTCATTTGGAACCACTGCGGAATGGGCGTCTCCGACTTTAAATGTGAGGTGAAGATGCGGGCCAGATGTTAATGTGTAGAAGTAAACTTCTTCCACTAGAAGTTCTTGATACCATCTGGTCCTGCGCGTAGAAGTTCTTCGTGCCTCTAAGTGCTTTTTTCACCTCTTCGGCATTGATTTATGGGCATTCCTTTTCAGATGTTATGAGGATGTCGCAAAGCTCCTTAAAGCGAATGATATTCTCAGTGTCTTCCTTCAATTCTTTTGGTAGGATCTTGTAAACTTCTCGCCAGAAAGTCTCCACCTCTTTGGGCTTAGGTGAATTCTTGACAGAAACAGGGAGATCGCTGAAGAGGCGTGATGGGTCAGCGAGAAACTGTTGATTCTCCCTGAGTCACCCCTCCGTAAACGGCCTACTAGATGTTATGTAGTCAATCACACATTGAACACGGGACGCATTCTTACTTGCACAGCCAATCTTCTCGTTCAGTTGATGTAAGCGCTTTTTGGTCTTTTGATTCATCGTCAGTTATAGCCTTCGATTTCAAACAGCCAAAGTTCTCGCAGCACCACAAACGAAACAATTAATGGCCCAGAGATCAGACTCCTCTGACATATCCTCACGAAGGAAGCCGTCCATTTCAACCAGTTCTTGGGGCTCAGGAGGAACCTGGATGTTAATGTTCCTCCTTGTCCTTAAATCTCTATCATCTCTTAGGGGGTGCCGGCTTTCCGCAATTGGTTTTAATGTCTCTTCCTGCTCTTCGCGGCATGTTCGTCCATCCTTGTAGAGCCTCGCTCACAAGGATGAGGCACCTTTAGCTTCCCATCCCCATAGTATATCTTCGGGAAGGAAATGTTTTTGGCAAACCACCTACCCAGCTTTGAAAACAATATCGTCCCTCTTGAAAGCTCGTTGCCACTTTTCTCATATTTTTTGTTGTTGACGTTTTGGCACGCTGAATTTGTGTACTTCTTTTTAATTGCTGTCATAATCAACATCACACTTAGGAGCTATACACCGTATCTCACCCATTTGCAAAAGCAAAATATAACTTCAGATGCTTTTAAACTTATAACCAAACCACTTTTTCGATATTTCACAACTTTTTCACTTCATTTTATTAAAAAATAATAGAAAATTTAAAATTTTCCCATTGCCAACAATAGAAAAACAGGGAGTGATGGTACAGTTAGCGCCCCTGCAGGAGCCTGTAGGAATTAACTTAAGAATGCAACTCCGGACATTAAAGGGGTTAAGTTAAAATTGTGAAATACGGGCTAATGCATACCCGTGGTTGAAGCGCGTTTTCTTATGCGTTATGCGTTATGCTTATGTGCTCTGCAAAAGTGTGTGCTTTCCCCTATTTTTCCTGGAGTAGAAAGAGGCGCTGTTACAGAAATTTTACCCGTTGTCGATTATGAAATATTTTCTGTGGATAATGTAGTTTTCTGAAAAAATTCATGATTACTAAAGCAATTAGAACTCTACCTTACCCGACGATCGAGGACAATAAATATTAAACAATAATGAATAGCAATAGTATAAATATTCAGTGGCAATAACAATCAATAAACTGATCAATATTTAACTTTTTTCAATACATGATTTTGAATTCCGAATGAAAGATTTAGATATGATGAAGATCTTGAATTGAAAATAATTTATTTAGTTAACATTAAAAGCATCACCTTACAAATAATAAATATCATAAATTCTTGGCAGTCCTAGTGAGATGATGAAGAATCAATATTTTATATGCACTGAAGAGGCTCTCCATTGGAAAGCGAAAGCTTTACATTTTTAAATAAGCATCATGGACCAGTAGTGGAACTGAAAATTCAAACATCTTCTGCAAAGCTTCAGATAGTTTGTTTTTTAGTTAATAATATTTTTGAAAATTAACAACTATATTTCAGTGAAGAATAAAAAATCTTACATTGATATGTAAACTGTTTTTAATTTACATTGTTATCAGTTATAAACAACAAGTTTTGCATAGAATTTTTTATTTTTTCAATAAAACTAAATTTTTTGTGAAGTTCATAACTTGAGCGAAATATTTTTGAAATAAAAATGGATCCTGACATGCTGAACAATGATCGTCAAAGCAGTGTGTATATGGCATGGAATAATAAGTTTTGTGCCCGTGTTTTGGACAAGAGTAAAGTAAACCAGAGTAAACCTAATTTTTTTTAAATCGTCGAGATGATATATCTCGCCTCCCTTTTTTCAATGGAATTTTCAATTATGAGATTTAAAAAAAAATCGGTTCATGACTTTTTGTATCTTTTTTGCGTATTAAGATCAATCATTCTCTCACCTTTCATCACAGGTGGCTAAAATAGAGTGCTAAAGTTGTGTTTCGACATGTGAACAAAAATATGTTTTGAATATGAAATTTGACATTTATTGGCAGTGAAATTGTCCTCGAATTTTCAGTGTTTGAATTTGAAACGATTCGACTGGGAACGTTTTCAATTTAAAATTGCTCATCTATTAAGGCTATGTATTTAAAATTAAACAATTGTAAAATTGTGCAATTGTACAATTTTATTTTGACGCACATTATGTCTAATTTTTGAGGCCTTGAAATTATATTATTTCATCTAAGAATGCTTTCATGTTGAAATTGGTTGTATTTAAAATTGTTAAATTTTGGACAGCTTGATTTATGATTGACATTTTTTTTAAACACTAGATGTATTAGATTGATGGACAGAATGGAAGCATTAAAGATTTCTAACATATTAGACTGTATCAGTATCTATCATAAAATAAATAAAAAGGCACAGGAAAAATTCTTGCCCTGAAAAGTAGAAGATTCAAATACAAATATAAAAGAAAATTAACATTTAGTTGAAAATAATTAAATCTCACCAAAAACATCTACGATGCAAAAAATTCCGCCAAGTAAAAAGTTACAGGTACAATCAACATATTTCGTGAAATCAGAGTTTGCCAAATAATTCTAAAAATTATCCGAGTTTTAAAATGTATTGAATAGATTAAATTACAGGAATTTTAAGAATATTTTGAAAGGAAAAATAAATGGAAACTTGCTCAGATTTTCTCCCCTTTGTTAATAATAATAATCTCGCCATTTTTTCATTTTTTTTCCCTCAATACATTCTGAAAATTTCTGTAATTCTATCTATTCCCGTGTAGAAATAACCCCATTTGGCCCCAGTACAAGTTGGGCACCAGTCGGGGGCTAGTCGGGTTATTAATTTTGACAAATTACCTAGTCGGAGACTGGTCGGAGACTAGTTGAGCTTTTTTTCTAGCCCAAATTCCAGTTGAAGGCTGGTCGGTGGTTGGTCAGGGGCTGGCCGGATCTTTTTCTTGGCTATTTTCCGTGCGGGTACCTGTCTACCTATTTTTTTGTCAAAATTTCCAGACGGGAGCTATTCAGGCTCTGGTCGGGAGCTAGTCGGTCTCTGGTCGGGCTATTCTTCTGTTAGAGTTTCCGGCGAGGCGTTATAAAATAAGGTGATATCTAAAGAAGGGTAATGAGTTTTTTGTTCTGAAACACTAAGAATATTTTTAACAATAATTTTTTTAATTTTTCATAAGGGAGCGAGATCCACCATGGAAAATCAGGTTGATATGGATATCAGCAAAGTAAGGAGTAAATTGAGTCGATTGACTCAATATAAGAAAGGAAATAGAACCAGAAAGCTGATACACCATGTTACTAAAATCATCTACCCTCGG